>PVIW01006457.1:0-86845 GCA_004026585.1 Noctilio leporinus
TTCAGTGGTCAGGGGGAACGGGGTTGGGGGGAGGGGGGAGGCAGAGGCAAGAAAGGGGAGCAGCTTAGACAAGAACCTAGTATAAAGGAACCATGGACATGGACAACAGGTGGGATTGACTTTGGGGGGAATGGGTGGGTGGGGAGGGGGACAGAGGGGAGCAAAAAGGGGATGAATGTAATACAACAACAATAAAATTAAAAAAAAAAAAAAGCAGGGTCCAAGGACAATTTCTGAAAGTGCTGAATGGTCATGTTCAACTGAGCACATTATAGAGGGTATGCTGTTGGAAAACAAAGGATAACAAGCATAAGAATCTAAAAAATAGAAATGAAAAGGCAGAGAGAAAAGAAAGTAATTCCAGAACTTTTACCAATAACTTTAATACATTATTAGCTATTAAAAGTAATGTCTTTACTGTAAATAATGCTGCTATGAACATATAAATGCATAGGTTCCTTTGAATTGGTGCTTCAGGATTCTTAGGGTATAATCCCAGCAGTGGGACTGCTGGATCAAAAGGCAGTTTCATTTTTAGTTTTTGAGGAAATTCCATACTGTTTTCCATAGTGGCTGCACCAGTCTGCATAGACATGAAAGAATGCTCAACATCACTAGCCACCTGAGAGGTGCGAATTAAAACCACAATGAGCCCTGGCTGGTGAGGCTCAGTGGACTGACTGCCGACCTGCAAACAAAAGAGTCACCCGTTTGATTCCCAGTTAGGGCACATGCCTGCATCACAGGTCAGGTCCCCAGTTGAGGGTATTTGAGAGGCAACCACACACTGATGTTCCCTCCCCCTCTCTCTAAAAATAAATAAAATCTCTAATAAATAAAATCACAATGAGATACCACCTTACACCAGTCAGAATGGCCATCATTAACAAATCAATAAAGAAGTGCTAAGGAGGAGAAAAGGGAAGCCTCTTGTGGAAAACCCTATGGAATTTCCTTTAAAAACTAAAAATGAAACTTCCTTTTGATCCAGGGATCCCACTGCCAGGATTATACCCCAAGAATCCTAAAACACCAATTCAAAAGAACCTATGCATCCCAATGTTCATAGCAGCACTATTTATAATAGCCAAGTTCTGGAAACAGCCCAAATGCCCACTGGGGGAATGAATGGATCAAAAAACTGGTACATTCACACAATGGAATACATTGAAGTAGAAAGAAATAACAACTACCTTCCATGACAGCATGCATGGAAATGGGAGAGTATTATGCTAACTGAAATAAGCCAGGTAGCAAAAGACAAGTACCATATTATCTCACTTCTAAGTAGAACCTAATGAACAAAACAAACCATCAAGCAAAACAGAACCAGTGGCATGGAAACAAGAAATAGACTGAGAGCAAACAGAGGGTGGAGTGGCGAGTGTCTAGTCAAGGAACAGGTGAGCATAAAGGACCTGTGGCCATGGACAACAGGGTGGGGGCTGACTGTGGAGTGAGGAGCAGGGGAAAGTAACAAGGAGAAAATTGGGACAACTGTAACTGAACAACAATAAAATAAAATTATTTAAAAAAGACTAATGGCATCAATAAAGCTCCAAATCAATTCCCAAAACGTTTCTCTCATCTCTTATGAAAAAGTTCTTAAAAATATAACCACCAAAGATGAAAGGTATGTTAAAGAAAGTAAGGCAAGTAATAGCACTGAATAAGAATTTCATTGACTCAAAATTAGCTTTATCCTCTATTCTAAAGAGTATGAGCCATATAAGTTAACTTTTAAACTTTTTCCCAACCTAAAAGGATCCTGAATGATAGGAGCCATTAAAAAGTGACTATTAATGAACTATTTTTACTAATGTGAGGAAAAAACCAACCCTCAATTTTAAATACAAGCTACAGAAATTATGCCATCACACGATGCCTCTGTACCCTAAACTCTACCCTGGAATTAACTTTGTAGTGGAGCCAGCGTCTACTGGAGCCATCAGTGTAAACACCTGAAGACACCGGAGTCACCTGCATACACCCTTGCTCCTCCAGGAAGGAGTATCTTTAGTTACGCAGACACAAGGGCCTGGGTCTGGAGTTTAGCGATCAGGCTCTGCAGTGAAACTGTCGATTGGGAGAGCAGCCCCTATATGGCCAGCTGGACACTCTGCTTAGTGCTCACAGGGGACAGAAATCGGAGGCTGTGACCCTCCGCTCGGGGTTCGTGGCTCAGGGCAGCAGTGGCCAAGGGGTCGCGGCCCACCTGCCCTGCACCCAGAGGTAGGCACTGCTCTAAGGCCAGGATAGGGAGCAGCACAGGCGGCTGAGAGGCTGCTGCCCCTAGTCGGTCACACTCCCCATGCGACCCGCTCGCCCCTCACCCACTGGTCCGCTGGCCCGCCTGCCAGCCCACTCACAGGCTTGCAGGGAGATGTGGCCCTTGGCGTTGCCTCGCTGCACCGGCCTCGCTGACCACCAACGCTCCACGTCCGCACTCCGCCCCTTTGTGACTCAGCACGCCAATCGCTTGCCGCCACTCAGGCCACCCTCCAATCAGGCCTGGCCTCGGCGCTGGCGGTTGCCGGGGTGCCGGCTTCTTTTGCGTTCGGTAGTGGATGTCAGTTAGGAGTGGCCCGGATGTGCACCCTTTATTACTAAAAGCGACACCTGGCTGGAATCCAGGCAGGCGACCCAGAGAACCGCCAGGAAGGGCGGCGGCCTTTCCAGAGCCTGTGCGCTTCTAGTGCGCTGTGGCTTCTAGTGGCCCTAGGACTGCCTGCCTTGAACATGCGCTTTGCAGACTCTCCTCACAAACCTGCAAAGTGGACACTGAAAACTCTACCTGACAAACAACAAATAAAAGCTAAGAAAGGTAAAAGAATTTGCCTAGATCAAAAACAAAATCCAAACCTGTTTCACTATTCTACTCTTTCAGATTTTAGCCTTATCTGTAAAATGAGGACATTACCTCTCTAAATTACTGAGACTGAATAACACAGAAAGTGCCCATCGCAAAGCTAACATACATTCTCTCTCCTTTTCAGATGCAATAGCAATTTGCTTATTTCCTAATTCTCCTGCATTCCCTGGAATCCATCCTAATGACAGGTTCTAAGATTTTATCACTCCAAAAGGAAAGTCATGTTGAACAAATGCTGAGTCAGACACCACAATGGGCTTGGAATTAAGAGCAAGACCAGAGACATAGGTAGAGATGCACACAAGGGACAGGGAAAGGAGCTAGTAACTAGAAGCACCCTCCCCTGCCATACAGTGAGCACAGCGGGGCCAGCAGCTGATCTGTGGGAGCTGGGCAAAGTCTCTGACTAGGAAATGAGCAATTAATTCCCAGTTTCGTCTCAAAAGTGCTCAAGGACCAAGTTAGTGGCTTCAGGATGGCCGCATTTGCCTACAAGATTATGCCACTGTTACAGATTGACTACTGAGCACCAAGATGGCACAGTATAGGAAAACACAGGCTAGGGGTGACAGCCATCTGACTAGTAGCAACCACAATGGACAACACAGGGACAGAACATTTCCTTAAGTGCAGAGTTATATGAAACAATGCTGCTACAGAGGCTGACATTTCCATCCTCAGCACTATACCTTGCAATTGCCTAGGTTCATTCTGCCTCTTTCACAAAATAATGCAAAGCTACAAAGAATGGAAATAGATGCCTGCGAGCAAGAATCAGCAAACTATTTCTGTAAAGGACCAGATGGAAAATATCAAAGGCTTTGTTGGTCATCCAGCCTTTTGTCACAACTACTCAACTCTGCCATTACAAGTAGGGTGAAGGCAGTTAGAGACAATATGTAAATACATGGGTGTGAATATTTTCCAATAAACCTTTATTTTTCTGCCCTCACTGGGTAGCTCCATTGGGTAGAGCATTGCCCTTATATGCCATGGTTACGGGTTTAATCCCTGGTCAGGGTGCATAAAAGAATCAACCAATGAATGCATAGATAAGTGGCACAAAAAATCAATGTTTCTCTCCTTCTCTTCATCTAAAGTCAATAAATTCAGGGGGAAAAAAACAAAACAACTTTATTTTCAAAAACTGAGAGTGAAGGAGCATAGTTTGTCAAACCTTCCCTTAGTGGACTTGTGGAGCCATCAAAGGAAACCTCAGTGGAATCAGAAGAAACCTTCTCTCCTAGTGCAAAGATTCATGAAGTAGATAATCTTTCATCCTCTTCCTCTGTCATCTGACCAGGCTCTACGATAGGGCTCCCATCCACTTATAAGGAAGATTCCCGGTCATCAGTCTGGCATTTGCTTGCTTACCTCTAGGATTCCTTGCCCACCCATGAAAGACACAAAGAGGTTTCTTCCTTAATACACCTAATCATATTGTGGCTATACCAAGGCTAATTAAATTAAAATATAGCTTAATAAAGAAAACAAAACACTGTGAAACATTTATTTTTATTTTGCAGTATTAAGCATGATTAAAACCAGTGCAGAAAAATAATACTGAGTGGGTTTGGTAAAAGGTAAGTATGCTGTTTCAGTATTTGCTTTTTATAATTCAGTTAAGGCAATGAACACATAAGACAGCATTATTAGCTTAAGGATGTAGCTGAAGAGTAAGATATGATACCCTGTATGCTCTATGGGCCTCCAAAGGCATTCAAAGGATCATAAAATATGTTTGCCACCTTCTGTTCAGATCTTGGTTCAGGTGCTGCCTGTGAAGATCGACTTTTTGGTTTGGTTGTCTTAGCCTGAACACCAGAAGAGAAGATATCATCTTTAAAAAGAAAAAAAGAACAGTTGCTGAATAGGCAAAAAAAAAAAAAAAAAGGGAGGCATGTTAGGACATATCTATACAAACCAGCAAAGACTCAACTCTGGTAACATAATGGGATACCTAAAAACACTAAGATAGAGCCAAGCCTCCTAGATACTGGTCCTGGCTCTGCTACTAATTAAGTATTATGATCACATAAGTCACAGGTTCTCCCTGAACACCATTTTCTCAGCTATGAAAATGTGCATGCACATGTGGGAGAGGGAAAAAGGTAGGATAACTTCATCTCTAATACAGCCCCTAAATTACTATCTGTGACATTATACCTATTCCTGCATTTTTTCTACCATTGGGTTTTAAAAGGGCAATAAAAAATAAGGAAAAGGAAATCCAACGTAGGAATCACCTTTTTTCACAGTAAATGCGTCTCTTTGAGGCATCTCAATCCTACAAGATGTTGTTTATGACTACATCATGTTTAGTGTTTCATTAATGCTAATGTTTCATGACTCATTTTACTAAGAAATTTTACTAACCCAGTAATATTATTTGTAAAATTCTATCCTACAGAAATTTTAGATGTGTAAATATACATACATATTGACAAATGCTAAATACCATGGCATTATCTGTAATAGAGAAAATGTAGAATCAATCTAGATCATCCTCAATAGGCTAAGAGCTAAACACAAAGCAAATACTAACCACCACTAATGGCAGGGAAGCAGATCTCTACTATCATAAGACAGTTCAGTAACTAAAAGGAACAACAGAATAGGTAAAAATACGTTCTTACTTTGGAAAAAAATAAGTATACAAACCTATAACAATATCACCATATCTGAAAAAAATACAACCTAACTTTCAATAATGGTTACCT
The DNA here is from genome assembly GCA_004026585.1 of Noctilio leporinus. NCBI lineage: Eukaryota > Metazoa > Chordata > Mammalia > Chiroptera > Noctilionidae > Noctilio > Noctilio leporinus. The sequence goes on from PVIW01006457.1 coordinate 5,593, forward strand.
CTAGGGTTTTCCATTCTTTATATTCTCTGAATGGTATTAATCTATTACAATACATTTGTATCATATTTTTTGTAATTAAGGAAATGAAAGTCTCTTTTGCACTCTGTGTAGTGGGAAGCACATAGATGAAGGTCACTGCTTGCTTGGGGAATAGATGCAATGTAACACTGCAGCCCAGCTTTTTACCAGTTAATCCCTAAGTGTGGACCTGAAGGCAGAGATGAAGTAGGAAGTGTATATGTGGCTTTAGCCCAAGTCCTATACACAAGACATTTCAGAAGGGCTACATAGAGGGTTATGGGGCATTTGACATGCCTATTAACAAAGTAGGTGTTATACCATGGAGTGAAAATGAGCACATTTACAAACACAGATCTTTGGTGAAATGTAAATTCTGAGATATAACCTGCAACCTCAGCACATAGGGTCATTCTGAGCCTCCTTTCATAACAACAGAGTGTTCAGATTTGTCACGGATAATTGGCAGGGGGAACAGTAAGGTAAGAGTTAAATTATACCTAAAGGTCAAATTTTGGGCTCCTTCAAATCCTCAATTTCTATCATACCAAAAAGCTATTTTACCAGAATAGTCCATCTACTTATCCATCTTCAGTCTATCTCAGGATTATATAGCAAGCCAAAGGAAACCCACTGGGGAACATTTTCCAGGAAAGGGCCATGATGAAGAGCCATGTTAGTGAATGACAATACTCTCTATGTCATATATAGAAAACCAAACTTACCCATATCATCACCAAATATAGACTTAGCTTCCACCTTCTTCTTGGACTTTTCTTTCGGTTTTACAGTTAGGTCAGCAAAAATATCAATGTTATCATCAAACATGTTGGGTTCAAGTGTTCTTTCCTTCTCTCTTTTTTTTTGTGAGGGTTTAACTGCTTCTGTAGCAAATATATCATCCTTGTTAAGGCAAAAAAGCAAAACAATATTAAATCAAAAACTCTTTTTTAATAAAAATATTTCAACAACATGTAGAAATGCAAACTTCCAGTGTTCTGAAACAATCACATGACCTGCCTCCCCCTACCAAATTTCTGCCTGGCCTGGTCCTTCTCCTTCTTCTAGTATCAGCTCAAATGCCAACTCTATGGAGAGGCCTGCTCTACCAGACCTACTGAAGAAATGCTTCCTACCCCTGGCCATCACTCTGCCCCCCTGTCCTGGGTTGTTTTCTTTAAGACATTAACATGTTCTGAAAACATCTGATTTATTTGTTGTCCTGTCTGTGTCCAATCTTCCTCCCTGAGAGTGCTAGGAGCGGAGAACTGGCCCTCGTTCACCTTGTGCCTCCAGATGTTCCATAAACATCTGAAGTCCTTGCAGCCTATGCTCAATCATCAGCTTGGGCCTGTTTGCCTAAAAACCAGAGGTGAAACACTCAAGCTGTACCAACAGTACTTTATATATGTCATGAAGTGTCATGCCAAGAAAGCTGATATGTTTTAACAGTCTGATAAAACATAACAGTTTTAACAGTCTGATAAAAACTTTAAAAATCAACATCTATATCAAAGGTCATGACCTGTCAACAATTACCATCTATATAAAACAAAACAACTATTTCTTAGTAAGTTTCAGTTATTAATAAGGAAACCTAATTGTAATCACTAAGCAAGTACTATAGATATTAGGCAGCCAAATGTTATTTTCCTTCATAAAGAACCAGACACTAAAATATACTGTTATATTCTATTACCTCAAAAATATCTTGTGCTTTTGAAATGACAGCTTTCTGACCATTTAATTTCGACTCCTTCCTCTTGTCTTTCTGATCTGTAAAGTGATAGTCCTCACCGTCCAGGAGAGGGAAGGGATTTGTTTTCTTTGCTGGTTTTGGTTTAACAGACTGAAAGAGATCATCATCACTACCTGCCTCACCCAGAGCGGGAAACATGGGGCTCTTTTCTTTACTTCCCCCTGGAGGGTTGGCTGCACTCTCTGCTGACTTTGCCTTGGCCTTTCTTCTCCCCATGGACTGAGATTCACTGCTTTTGGAAAAGACATCTCCAGAGTTAAAAACGTCATCCCCAACAGGCTGACCCAGAGATTTCCCAGAGGGGTTTCTGTCCACTCCAGGAACCAGACCACCTATGTCAGTCAAAGTGGCAGCTATTAGGGCTTCTGCAGAGCTCTCTTTGCCACCAGCTGCCCTCAGCTGTGGCCGATATCCATCTGATGAAATGGTGCCATCGGCCAATTGTGCAATGGATCCTCTAGGGACATTCAGGTCTTCAGCCTCACTGGACTCCTGGGCAGCCAACTGCCGAGCTGCACGGGTCTGTGGCCTGCGTTTCCCTCTCACTTTGACCCGGCTCTGCAATGACAGGAACACCACACATTGATCTGATGGTTAAAAAAAAAAAGTGTCCAAAGCTAACACAGCAAATAACCAGCAACTTGAAATATTGCAAGGTTATCTGATGTACCTCAATGAAGGTACTACCTAAGACACAGAAGAGGTTACTTTTTAAGATTTTCAGGGAAGTTTAAGAGCTCCTAGTGCTCCAAAACTGTCATTTTAATCCTTTAGTATTCCCCATTTTTAAGTCTTTTGAGGGCAGTTTCTATTCAATTTCATACAAAAGCTTCATCGGCCGTTGACCAACAGTGGTCATTCTGGGTCCCCTAACCCTTCCTGGTTCCTACTCTCTGCCCTCAATTTATTTATTTATTTTTTTTATTTTTTGAAGATTTTATTATTTTTAGAGAAAGAGAAAGGAGGAGAGGCAGAGAGAGAGAGAAACATCAATGTACGAACACAACCCGGTTACATACCCTGACTGGGAATTGAACTAGCGACCTTTGGGTTCGCAGGCTGGCGCCTATCCACTGAGCCAGCAGCCAGGGCTGCCCTCAATTTAAACATGGAAATACTTCAAAACAAGAAAGAAGAAATTCTGGTACTAACTTTTACTAGGGACAAGCCTAAGATTACACTTGAGGAGAAGGGAGATACCACAATAAAGAAAGGTAATCTAAGGTGATCTTCTCTTCAAATCAACAAACAGTAAATTCAAATGGTAAATATTTCGCATAAAAACTGCTGCTTAGAAGTTAGAACTCAATATAACCTCAAAATATGTCACTTATTGCAATAATGAAGTTTTTTTTTTGGTATTTTCCAAAATATCAAGTAGTTTTGAGAAGGTACAAGCTACTCTGGGAAAAGTACTTGACTGTGCCTATTTCAAGGAAATTTAACAAATAATTTTAAGAAGTAGCCAATTTAAACTTAACCAAAATAAAAGCAAAAAAACTTAACAAAAGGAAGGATGGTTTATTTTTCACAAGGACAATAGGTTTGGAAATATCTGAAAGGAATATATCTGCCAGGGTTATCCTAGGTACTGTTACTCAAAGATCAACTAAGACTTTCCAGAGAAGAAAATTGACTAGATAGAAAGTTAAAAAAAAAAAAAGACAACACTAAAATGAAATCAAAACATCAGAGTTCACAATCCATCGGCATGAGTCCACAGTCCTATGGAATGGTGTGGCAGGCCTATAGTAGCTGGGGATCTCAGAGGAGGGAGCTCAGGACAAAGGGGCAAAAAGGGAAGTATCACATAGCTGCTATTGAGGGAGGGCATTCCTAACAGAGGATGCAGCACCAGCTGATGGCAGTAGCAAGGCAGGGTGTGTGTGCAGAATGGTGCCTGATATGACTGGAGTTTGGGCAGACAGTGTGGAGCAACTGGGGGAAAACTGGCAGGTAGTATAGATTAGAGAAGGTTTTAATACCAATCTAAGGAGCTCTATTGTCTTTCTTTGGGCCAGTGGGGAACCAGAAGAGGGGACGCAACCTACTCTGTGTTTAAAAGACCTCTTGGTGGCAATGCAAGGATAAGTTGGAGGTGGTGGTATTTCACAGTGGCTACTGATCAGAATGTAAATGTAACAAATGCAGGTAGCAGAAAAGTGGGCACAGAACTAGGGAGGATGAAGGAAGGATGAAGTGCCTCGTTCAAATGGAAAACACAGCTATTGTACTGGTGACCTAGAAAGAAACATACAAGTTGTTCTAGCTTTAAAAAAGCAAGCAAGCAAGGAAGCAAAGGGGGCTTCATCACCTTGTTTGCACTGTGTAAAGTGTCAGCTTGAGCTGGAAGATCAAAACTCACGCCAGCCTCCCCACCACCAGGAAGAGTGGGTATACTTTTCACACTCTGGATTCTCCCAGGTTCAGATGAAGGAAAAGCCAATTCTGGCAGAAGAGGATTCATTCCAGGAATGTGGGGAGCTGCTGCAGGTAGCAAGGCTGCAGGGTTAATTGCTAAGTTTGCCTAAGGAAAAAAAAATAAAACTTACTTTGTATATTTTCTTAAATACAGCAATCTATTACTGTGATATATTGTGAAAGACTCAGTGTACATAACAAATAATATGAGAGGAAAAATGCAGGTAAGTCTCCTCATCAAGTCTTAGAATTAAAACAGGGTTATACACCTGTGCCCACCACTTGGGCCAAAGAACAAATGTTACATACAGATGCAGCACACAAGAAGCGACAACTGGAGGGTGGGGAAAAGATGAGAAAACACCTGGCAGGAGCTGACAAAAGTAAAATTCCAGAAAAGTGTACAGATGCCACAGGCAGGCAATGAAGATTCAAGACATGTTATAATTACTTGTATTTTCCAAATCCGAGGGGATGGCTCTTTGGTTTTAAATGGAGCGGGACCTGATGAGTCCTGTGTGAAATTACATTCAATTAAAAATCCATTAAGGAAATAGAATAGTATCTCTTGAATTATATTTATGCCTGTAAATAAGTCTGATGGAGATCCATTATCATTTTCTGCGATTCTCTAATGGGAAATGCATCAAATCTCACCAGTGACCTCAAAACATTTCACTAAAATTACTTTATGATATCTCTTCATTCACAGTGTTAAATGGAAGACTGTCAAACTATATACATGGAGAAAAGGGAAACAGAAATCATGAATAAGATTCATGAGAATTATAGTGTACCAGAGCATCAAAATCTGATGAACTGACCAAATTACCACACTAGTTATCCACACAGCAAATATTATGGAGTGCACAGCAATTCACCCAGAGCCTAATGAATGCTCTGGTTCTAGAAGCAAAAGCAGCTAAAACCTGAGACAAGTCACTGGAGGTGTACTAGTCCTCATGACTTGTTTCAGACCTCAGGGCACTGAGGCCTCAGTGAGATACCTAGGCACAGCAGCAAGCCAGGGGAACTCCCTCTCCAGTCTTGGCCTATTCTCAGGAGGCCTTCCATGGAGAACACCGCAGATGACAGAGACCTAATAGCAATGATCTCAGAAGAGGTAACATGAAGGGGAAAGCAAGAAATTGGATGCAATATATATTTTATTCAAATGTAATTGTACTCCAAGGTAGCCTAAAAGGAGAAGTGAAGTTTCTAGTGGGAAAAAGATTCCTCACCCCATCTTAATTCTATCTTGGACCAGAGTTTGGAGGTATTACAAAAATAATAATAATAATGTATAGATTCATGGGACTGGAAGGTAGAATGAAAAGAGAGTTGAGCGGAAATTTTAAAACACAGTAAACAAAGAGGGGTAGTCCTAGATGCCATTTCCTCAATTCAGAGAACTCTGAATAACTTGGGTCAATGTGATAGAGTTAATCTGTACTGGGATGAAAACAAGAGCTCAAAGTCCTTAGAGATCAGTTCTAACCTGAGGGGTTTCCAGTTTCCACATGCTTTTTTCCTTGATACATTGAGTAGATTCAGGATGTTTCTGGTTCTTGAAAGGGCAAACAGGGTGGTCTTTTTTCACTATCCTCTTCTTTTCTGGTACCTTCAAATGAGAAGGAATACCAGAAGTCTGTCAAGTGTCTTAAGACATTTTAAAGAAAAGTCATAATGCAATGAAAGAATCTTGGTTCTGAGTTTTAAAAGTCTTTTCTCAAATAAAGGTTAACCTAACTCAAAGGCAGCATTTCAGAAATAGCATTCTAAAGACTGGCTTTCTCAGGAGTCCTCTCTGTGATAAAAAGAAAACAGAGTACTTATAATATCTACTGGAATGGGGGAAAATGACATATGCAGGCTAATACTCAAATTTAAACCTTTGCTCCTCAAAAGCATGAATATTTAGCAATTGTATTATATGCATTAACCTTATAAAAACTTAAAAATCAAACAAATCTGTATTAAAAGAACCTGGATTAGCTAATACTTTAATGTTAGCTAGGGAAAATGACAAGGGGACAACACAAACTCTCATCAGTACATAATTTGCCATTCTTTGATTAGTAAGCCCCACAATTCTCTATTTTTTAAATCATGTAACTAGACATTAATTTCTTTTCCCAGATGCCTTCTCCCCTACACCAGTATTAAGAACAAAAGTCTGGTACCAAAGGCTGAGACTTGGCAGGACGGAAAATGTCATCATCTTCATCATCCCCAAAAAGGCTCCTGACACTTGGCTCTAAACACTAGAACAGAAAAAACTCAAATTCAATAGTCCAAACCAAAACAACTTACAAGAGAGCTAGGTGAATTGCTCAGATAACATATAATAAAGTAACAAAGCCATGGTGTGGAAAACCATTCGGAACTGACCCTGGTATTTTTGGTGCTAGAGAAAAGATCAACATCTGGGTCATTGTCCTTCTGGAGCTTGTGACTAAAAAGGAGCTCTTCATCCTGAAAGACACCTGTGCTCTTGGGGTGGACATCAGGAGCAGGACTCTGGGAGAAAGAAAGAAGTTCATATGTGTTTAGACTCCTAAGGATTTGCTTGAAGAAAAAAACCATATACAACTACAAAAATGGGACAACAAAGATACCTCCTTGTGCCTCTGTTTACAATAGCTAAATGCCTAAATGCCAATCAGAAAGGGAATGACACATTCACATAATGGAATACACACAGCTACCAAAAATAGTTGAGAATTTATAAACATATAAGATCTGGAAAGATCTTCTTGTGTAGTATCTGAACTTTGTATTAAAAAACAATTCTATAATGAAAAATATTTTACGGGTGAAAACACAAAAATTAAATTAAGTTCTCTCCATCTCATTTTCAAAGGAAAGCAGAGAGATCAGGTGACTTAATACCAGAAACTACATAGAGTGTTTAAATATGTGTCCCTAACCTGTCAGCATCTTAGGCCAAAGACTTGGCACAGGTGTAAGCAGCCAACCTTCCCATATGCCTATCTACCTGCTATCCCACTTCCTTCAGATTCCAAACCAGTTCTTTTTTTGCCTAGGCTATCTGACATTTGAAAGTCATTATTACATTACTTGGTTTGATATTACAGTGACCAAGACTTGAGAATCTAAAATTCTCCCCAATTTTTTCAGTATCAAATCCATAAAGTTAAAAAAAAAAAAAAAAAAACTCCTAACGAAATGGGTCACATTAAAAATTAATTAATAGGGTGTTTGGGTGGATCGTCTCCACACGCATTCAACATGCACATCGAGAAGTGTCATTTCTGTTTGGGGCCCATATACCCTGGCCACGGCATGATGTTTGTCCGCAACGATTGCAAGGTGTTCAGATTCTGTAAATTCAAGTGTCATAAAAACTTTAAAAAGAAGTGCAATCCCCGCAAGGTCAGGTGGACCTTCTGTAAGGCAGTTGGTAAAGAGCTTACTGTGGATAATTCATTTGAATTTGAAAAACAGCAGAAATGAACCTGTCAAATACCAGCGAGAGCTGTGGAATAAAACAATTGATGCATAAAGAGAGTCAAAGAGGTCAAAGAGAAACTGCGAGCTAAATGTATAATGAACAGGTTGAAGAAAAATAAAGAATTACAGAAAGCTTGGGACATCAAAGAAGTCAAGCAAAACCTTCATTTCATTCCGGCTCCTTTTGCAAAGGAAAGCAGCTGGAAGACAAAATGGTACAGAAACTACAGGAGGACGTGGACATGGAAGTTGTTTCTGGCAATCTTACTGTTTAACCATTTCTGTGGGCCCATTGGAAAATCTCCTGTTTGACTTGGATGTTTTAAGTTATTCATTTATTTTTTACATAAGGTGACTCAGATGAAAAAGTGATTAAAGTGACAATTTTTTTACATTGCTATCTGCATAGCATTAGACAATGTGGATGCTAGACTGCATCTCACTGCTAAACCTTCACCCACAGATTTATATAAATTATGAAAACTCTGTAAATACAAAGTGAATTGTGGACATAAAATGATCATGCCATTTGGATAATGGCACCATTTATGTAATAACTAATGACAAAAATTCATGGCTAGTGATACATAAAATAAAATTTTTTGCAGTTAAAAAAAATTAGCTAATTATTATTACTGATTTTACATGAAAACCAATATAATATAGAAAATAAGGTTAAATTTTTCATAACTAAAATAACCACAGTACAAAATCACATATAATTATAGATGGGAAGAAAATACAGCAAAAGTGTTGGTCAGGATATGGAGAAGTTGGAACCCCCAATTCTACATCAACTAACATGACAGAAAAGATAGCATGAAATAAGACTTATCCTTTTGCTTACCTTCCCTACTTCTTTCTTTAGAGGTTGGATGCTGTAGTGATCTTCTGTTTTCTCCTCTTCCTCATCAAATAAGCTAAGAATAGTTTTGGTTCTGCTTTTGGGTCCTTTGTCCAATTCAGATGATGAAGGGAATATATCAGAATGCTTCACTGCTTCCTCAGTAGATACAGTCAAAGACCCTTCCTAAAAATGGAAACAATCAAGAAGAAATAAGTAATATCTGGAAATACAAATTCTATTATGGGGCCTTCCAAGTTCCCCATTAATCCATTAATTTTAATTGCATATTTCAGGGCACTAAAACTCATCACACCTACTTCTAGGTAATAAAACATTGAGGCCAATTCTTGATCTGCTGCTCCAATAGTCTTGTGCAGATAATTTATAGCCATAGACAATTTTTCCAATCATTTAAAGCTAAGGCTTCTTCCTTCCTACCAAGGGATATATGTCAGTTATTACTCTGACCCACATAGGATGTTCAAGAGCTATAAACAACTTCTAAGTCATAGAGATAACACCGATACAAATCACTGGGAGTGGCTCATATTATTTTCTAATATTTATTTAACTAATACATAAGTGTCAAGGGGAAACCTAATTGATAAAGCTAAACATTTAGATTGTAGAAGGCTTACATTGTATGCAACAAGAAGAATCTCTAAAGTCATCCTAAATGAAGCATTTACTCTAGTCATTCAACAAGTACCACATTTCAGATAAGTTACCATTGACTGTAAAAACAACTACTACTATATAAACCAGCAAGAAAACAACTCCCAACTAAACATTGACTGCCATTGACTATGAAATGCAACCTCATTTCAGAGGGGCTAACTCTGAAAAAGTATACTTCTTTAAAGAAATGTGTAATTTTAAAAGTGGCTCAGTGACTTGAGCACTAGCCTGTGAACCAAACTGTTGCCAGTCCAATTCCCAATCAAGGCTCATGTCTGGGTTCTAGGCCAGGTCTCTAGTTAGGGGCATGTGAGAGGCAGCCACATACTGATGTTTCTCTCCCTTTCTCTCTCTAAAGTAAAATCTTAAAAAAGAAAAAAAAAAAAAGGCAGTATTACGGTGTGCAAAGTAATATGCTAAGTACTACAGATATAGTGGTGAACAAAACAAACCTGGCCCCAATACTCAAGGAACTTATACTCAAGCAGGGGAGACAACATAAAACAAGCAGCTACAGAGTGCAAGTGTGGAAAGAGCTATAACTAGAGTAATTTAGGGTCTTCAGGAACATAGAAAAGGTCCATATTGAAATCACAGGAAAAGAATGCCACACAAGAACTCAGGTAGAAATAAAACATGTATCACTACAGCCCCAAAGAACCTCAAGAAGAAAAGTATATGCAACATTCTTCATATAGGCCCTAGAAGATAGATTAACCCTAGGCAGCTGAACACAAAGAGTACAAGTAAAGTAAGAAAAGAAGAAAAGGTACACAGAGACTAATGGCAACTACTATTTCCAGATGCAGCCTGTAGCCTTACCCATAGGCCTTTCCTGGAGGAATGACAGATCATCCAGAAAAAAAAAAAGCTAATGTTTTGGAAGAAGGAGACATTTCATGCTAAGTCACACCAATATCAACTAAATATAAAAGAGTCAACTAAAAGCTTCTGAAGATAGTCATTTTAAGTCAAGTACAGGTGGGACCCAGAAGAGAACCAGGGGTGACAGAAATGCTACAGAGACGAGATCAACAGAAACATCAGACATGCAGAGAGAAAACCAAAATGAAAAATAAGATATAAAGAAAGAAACACAAAATGGGCATCAGCACAAAATGACAATGGGAACAGGTACCTCACTGTGTCACAAATCTGGAAAAGATACAGAAAAGCAAGTACAATACTGCACGTTCCCTGAACTGTGGGATCAGAGATTTTCTTACTAATACTTTGCAGAGTTTTCAAAATATTCAATCAATGAGTCATTTATTTTCTGTAGTAGAAAAATGTGGCCTGGCTGGTGTGGCTCAAGTGGATTGGTGCCAGCCTGCAGACCCAAGGGTTGTTGGTTCTATTTTCAGTCAGGGCACATACCAGGTTGCAAGCCAGGTCTCCAGCCAGGTCCCCAGCTGAAGGCAGGTGAAAGGCAACCATACATTGATGTTTCTCTCCCTTTCTTCCTCCCTCCCTACCTTTCTCTCTAAAAAAAAAATGAATACAAATCTTTAAAAAAAAGGTAAGAGCACATACATGTGTATTCATGTGTGGGTTTTACAAGAACATAAGACAAACATATCGTAATATATGAGAAGAAAAAGTCCCACCTTTTCTGACTCCTCAGCCCCATGAGTGCTCTCAAATTCTGACAATCCTTCAGTATTCTCAACCTTCTTGTCCACATGTTTCACTCCAAATTGTGCCTCCTTCTCTTCTTCATCGCTGAACAGCAAAGGTGGTACCTCAGGGTCATTCTCTTTTTTCTACCAAAAGAAGAATAAATTATATCTTATGAATAAAGATAGCAATAGAACCACTTGAAAATGGAGTTGAGCTGCTATCCCAGAGGAACGCCTTGCATATTTTATTCCTCAAACCTTTGGAGTGGTAAAACTGAACAAAATAACCTTGGGGTCTAAAGCAGCACTGTATTCCCACTGTTTGCAAAGACTTTAAGAACACAGAGATTACAACTAAGACCGAAAACTAAAAACATTCTTTAGAATTAGCATCATTATCTTAGCTTATCTGTACATATAGAAATTCCTTCCTTAGCCACAGAAACTTTTCCTCTATTCACATAATTGTTTTGCTTCCCTTGCCTCCTACTCAGAACATCAACATACTTTTTGGGTTTCTGGCTGAGGCAGTGCTTTCTGAACAGCTATTCTTTGGGATCTCAAATAAATGCTTATTGCCCCTCACTTGGCCTTTTTTTTTTTTTTTTTTAGGTGAACATTAAAAAACAAACAAACAAACAAAAACAGGTGTGCTATCACTGCAATGTATAGAACAAACTAAACCACATGCCTCTTTAAGGAGTTGACTAAGTGTGAGAGAGATAGAGCAAGATAGGCAGGCTACTCCCTGGGCCATTGCTTTCCCTTTTTCCTACAGCCAATTAACTAGATTGAAGGGCACTGCTGCCTGCAAGATTTGCTTCGGTAGGTTTAAATTTTGTTCTTTTGGCTCACACATGAACACTAACAAGTCCAGGAAGCACAGAAAGTCCCAAACAAGTTAGACCTAAAGAGGATGGTACCAAGACACATCATAATTCAAATGCCAAAGGTTAAAGATAAAGAATCTTAAAAGCAGCAAGAGAAAAGAAGTTACCTACAAGGGGGTTCCTATAAGACTATCAGCTAATTTCTGAAAAGAAACTTTGCTGGCAAGAAGTATTCAAAGTGATGAAAAGCAAGGACTTAAACCAGGATTATCCAGCAAAGCTATCGTTTAGAATGGAAGGTAGGTAAGATGCATCCCAGACAAGGTAAAGCTAAAGGAGTTCATTATCACCAAGCCATTATTATATATAATGTAAAAGGGACATATTTAAGAAAAAGAAGAGCCAAACTATGAACATTAAAATGGCAACAAAGTCATAAATATCAAGAACAGAATCTAAAAAATTAAAAATAAGCAAACAATCAGAAGGGGAATAAAATTATAGGTATGGGGATCATTCAGAGGAATGTCAGCTGGGAGGGTGAAAGGAGAGAAAGGGGAAAATGGTGCAGGGATTAAGAAGTGTAACTGGTAGGCTCAAAACAGACAGGGAGGTGTTAAGAATAGTACAGAAAACGGTGAAATAAAGGAGGTAGAATTGCTGGAAGGTAGAGGAGTGACTAGTCAGAGGGAAGCAAAGGAAAAAGAAATTGGGGCAACTGTAACAGCATATTAAGTAAAATATACAAAAATATAAAAGCAAAAAACAAACCAACAAACAAAACACTTCTATCCCAGACTTGCAATATGGTACTTCAGAGCTTCTGCTACCATATCTTCTGCAGCTGTCTCCTTTTGTTTACTGACTCCACAGATACTGCCATCACTTACTTAGATCCTTACCTCTGTCACCAAGACAATTATTGGTCTTCTTTTATGCTTCCCTCCTCTTACATTTCCACTAGATAACATCTCCCAGAGCTGTCTTGCTAACATAAAACACCGGGTTACTTCATCTCCCACCCCAGACATGCACTGTCTGCATTAAGCAAAGGCTAAACATGTCAATCAACTGACACCTCATTACTTCCTTTTATTCGTCTGCACCTCATCAGTCCTCACTATTCCTTAAACCTATTGTAAACTTTCACACTGCCATACCTATAGAAGCAAATCCTTATCTTGCAAGGTTTTCCTGTTCTGTTCAGTGAGTGTCATTAGCTTCACTGATAATAGTATTACTTGTATCTTTACCTAACCCTTACTTTTGTCTTAATTTACATTAATAACTATCACACATTTGTTTGTCTAATTACTTAGTGAATCACACAGTGTCTTTCCACACCAATTATGATATTTTACATCAAGTAAGGACTTCAACACAAGATTGTGAGCACTCTGCCCAATCTCTCACCTGTTCTACACTAGGAAGCAAAAATTTCAGAGATTAGGAAACTACAGTTGTGACTTGACTAGTTATCAACATTCTTGGGACAAGTGACATCAAAATTCTCGATGAAAAAAAACTACTAGACTAGATAATATGAAGTCAAGTTAGGAAAACAGATATGGAAACTGAAGAGCATTAGTATGATTTTTAAAAGTATTAATAAAGTAAGAATAATAGGGTAAGGAATTTTAAGTTATTGTTAAGAAGAGATCCTCAAAATGCATAATCATTTGAACTTGAAATAAAAGACTGTAAACCCACAAAAATTTCAGAAGAGATAAGGCAAAAATGAAATAAATGAAAGAAAAAATTTTTGTGCAATATGGTTCACTGAAAATTGCATGCAACTTCAACGCAAATTGATGAGGGTTAAAAACCAGAATTACGGGAAAATATATTCTCCCTTCAAATAACTATGGGCCTTAACCCAAGGAAAATGCTACCTAAACTACTGGTTTTAAACCTTTCTAAAGATAAGCTGACTATTCATTGTTGTGATAAAAGTTAATTTTCTTGATAAGTTTACAAGTAAGTCACATTTACCTTACTTTAAAATATCCTAAGATTTCTAAACAGAAAATTATCTTTTATATATGTACTTTGTCTAAAGGTGATTATATTTCACAAATGGTAAAAATTGTGTGTGCAGGTTGTTCAGCTACTTACAATGTGAATCTCTGACCTTTGTCTTATTTAGTAATTTAATAATCATAATACAAGTTTTATAGTTTCTCACTTCCAGAACACTTAAAATTCATTAGATTATTGCTTATTTATCCAAGGTAGAAGTTACTACTTATAATTTACAAAGAAAGCCACTCAAAGCCCTGGCTGATGGCTCAGTAGAAGGGTGCTGGCCTGTGAACGCACAGGTCGTTGGTTCGATTCCCAGTCAGGGCATATAACCAGGTTGCAAGCCAGGTCTCCTGCCAAGTCTATAGCTGGAAACAGGTGAAATCAACCATACATTGAAAAACGAAAAGCCACTCAGATCTCCAGACTCTTTCAACCATGGAACCACTAGATGTCCCATTTGGAAAGATGCAAGGACAGGTGATTCACAAAAAGGATTTTGATCACCTGAGAAGCAACAGCAGAAGCCCCAGAGCCCAGGAAGACTGAAGGCTCCCCCAATGCTGAACACTTCTAGCACAAACTGTTCAACCCCATTTAATTGGGAATATGGTTGGAAAGAGTTCCTCAATCATTAACTGACATGTGCCTGGTCTGGGGAGTTTTCATAGGACAAGTTACCATTTGTACTATGTCTAAAAATATGAAGTATATAAAAATATTTCCAAACAAAAGAGACAACAACCTCTTCTTGAATATTCTGGGATAGGATGAGTCACCTAGAGTACATAATATGTGAGGCTGGAAAAGGTGAGTCCAGTTTGAAAGAGATTAAAGGTGGCACAGTAGGTTCAGCTGAGGTATTGTAACAAGAGCTTGACAGGAGCAAGTTATCTTTAAGAAAAGCTAGGGCAAGAGCAAGGAGAGCAGATGAAGGGACGGAGCACTGACAGAGAGACCAGTTCAGAAATTATCTGAATAGTCAAGGTTGAAGATGACAAGGCAGTAGGGAAGGGAAGATGCATCCTAATAAACTTGCAGAATGCAGTGGTGATTACTTTACCAAAGGAGAAATAAGACACATGAGTCCTGGTATAGTTGCACTGTGGAATACTATATAGAAATGACAAACAGCCAAATGACAAATATGCTGCATGACAAAAAGGATGCATATACAAAAACAATGAAATTTTTTAAAAAATGTAAATGTTTAAAAACAGGCCTGGAAAACTGACAACACATTGTTACCAGCGACGACATCTAGAGAGGAATAAGGAATGCAATATCTATGCATTTTTAAAAACTTTTTTAAAGACAGCATGCATGTATTACTGTGTAATTTAAAATAAGCTTTTCCAGCCCCGTGGAGGAGCTGCCATTTTGGATTCTGTGGCTGCTCCCACATGGGAGGAGTGCCATGAGATTCAGTAATAGCAATTCTTCCCAGTCTTGCAGTTCTTTCTGCCCCTAACACATGCCAAACTGGAGTGGTCTTAAGCTTGGGGCTGAAGTTCCTCATGGCACAGTGTGAGTCAGTTTGATTCCTGGCTTTTTATGCTGATCCAGCTCAGGTGAAGATATTCTTCAGGGGAGGTCTAGCTTACTAAGTTCTAAATTTCCCTCTGGGACTGGTAGTGATGGTCAGGTGGCAATAAAAGGGGGGATGCATTGGGGAAGGAAGAATGACCGGCTAAAGACAGGATTCCAGTATGTCAGTTTCCGTGAACAATTATCATAATGCCATCTTCCTCTCATTCTTTAACACTCCTTTTTGACATAACTAACATCAAGATTGGCTAAAATTTTAGCATGGGTGATTGTGGCAGTGATGCCACTTAGATGCAAACACTGGAAGGATATTTACACCATGAGCCACTGATTGGCTACTTTTTTCTTATTCTGTACTTAAAGAATATTTTTTGAACTGTGTTAAAAAACTCAACATAAAGCCCTGGCTGGTGGTACAGCGGATAAAGTGCTAGCCTGTGAACCTGAAGGTCACTGGTTCGATTCCTAGCCAAGCCACATAAGCAGCTTACAAGCCAGGACCTTAGCCAGGTCTGTAGCTGGAAGAAGGTGAAAGGCAACCATACACTGATGTCTCTCTTCCTCTCTCCCTTTCTCTCTAAAAATAATATCTTTAAAAACAAACAAACAAAAACTCAATATAAAATTTGCCATTTTAACCATTTCTGAGTGTATCACTCAGCAGTGTTAAAAATATTCGCATTGTTATGCAACCAATCTTCAAAATGTTTTCATCTTGCAAAACATAAAATGACTCCCCATTTCTCCCAATCCCTAGCCCCTGGCAACCACCACTTTACTTCCTATTTCTATAAATCTGACTATTCCAGGTGCCTCATACTAAGTGAAAAGTATACAGGGCTTGCCTTATATTTCACTCAGTATAATTAATGTCTTCAAGATTCAAACATGTAGAATGTCAGGAATGTCTTCATTTTTTTTTAAGATTTTATTTCATTATTTTTAGAAAGAGGGGAAGGGAGAGAGGCAGAGAGGGAGAGAGACATCAATGTATGGTTGCGTTTCACCTGCCTCCAGCCACAGACCTGACTAGAGACCTGGTTTGCAACCTGGTTATGTGCCCTGGCCAGGGAACCGAACCTGCTATCTTTGGGTTCGCAGGCCGGCGCCTAATCCACTGTGCTACCAGCCAGGGCTTATGCCTTCATTTTTAATGACTGGCTACTAACATAAACCAGAGTCTTAGTACTTAAAACATGCTCCTAAAAGTGGTGATTCATGCTTGAACTGCCCTGCTCTAATGGTAGCAGAACTCCATGCAGTTGACACTAAACTTGGCAATTCCTTCAGGAGAAATGCAGAGCATGCCCCTCAAGCCTCCAAGACCTGCACCTGACTCTAAGAAGGACTGTGTGTGTGACATGGAGGAACCCTTTCCTCCAGGCTCTGCATATGTAGTTCACCTGTAACATACCAGTGACCAGATCTCTTTCTAAAACCATGAAAATGAGTTTTTCCATTAGATTCAGCCTCCAAGGTCAGGTGTTAGGAACTGATAGAGAAAAGTAGCACCATTCATGTAACATCACCTCAAGGATACTTTCTGAACCTAAGAGGTTAAGAATACCATTGTGTCAGGAGGAACAGATGTGGGAGGAGAGTCAAACAGAGAGCTTCCACAATCAGCATCGTCTTCAAAGAGGAGTGATGCTCTCTGGGTTTTCTTGTGGCTATACAAACAAACAAAAAGCAAATGTTATTTTTTTTTTAAATACCATGTCCTT
The DNA here is from genome assembly GCA_004026585.1 of Noctilio leporinus. NCBI lineage: Eukaryota > Metazoa > Chordata > Mammalia > Chiroptera > Noctilionidae > Noctilio > Noctilio leporinus. The sequence continues at coordinate 22,533 of PVIW01006457.1, forward strand.
TCTAGGCCACACCTATAGAAATCCACCTATGACTAAAATACCTGAGCCATCTGCTGACCTTACACAGTTGAAAGAAAACAAGAAAAACCTTTGAAGTAGGTACAGTTTGTGTCTAGTAAATCATCAGCCTACATCCCTCATCCTTATTGTACAAAAGTCTAGGGGCTTCCTTAATAAGACTTCTAGTATTTTTAAGCATCTAAGATAGTTATTTTGAACTAGCTACAGCACGAAAAAATCTTATATCTGACTTTCTAAACAAGTAATTTCTAAACAAAGAAACACACAAAAAAGAACCCCAATCCGCAAAAAAAGATTTGATGATGGATTCTGAAGGTAATCTAGAGAAAACCTAATTTTTTCTGGAAAATATGTAACTAAAGAGGAAACAACCACAGTTAAAAGTTAACCTTGGTCCTCATTCCACACCTCAGCAAATCCTGGTTAAGTCTGGGCCTCTTGTGGAAATATGTACTCAAAAGAAAAACATGCTGCTCAGTGAGCTAGAATATTTCTCATTATAAGTAACAGGTTAGGTATTCTGATTTATTTAAAAAGTACAGATATCGTTGATAGCTCTGGGGGTGAATGAATTGAGCAGAAAAAAGAAACAAAAAGAGAATGAAGTTGGAGACATGGACACCAGTGTGATGAATGTAGGGGGTGGGGGTTGGTAGAGGTACAAGAGTGTATAGGGAAGCATAAATGGTGATTGAAAACAAATTTTAACATCATAATAAAATCATCTGTGCCTCTGTCCACCAAATTAAATTAAATTAAAAGTACAAATATCAGAAAACATCATGATGAGCATAGGGTTTATGGCCTAATCCACGGCACTTTTGAAAATGAAAGGGAAAATTATTAATAATTTTGCAGCAATGATAGGCACGAACCAGGGCCTATCCAAGCAAGCTGTTTGAATGACTTACTTACAAGGCAAAATTTCACTCTGTTAAGGATACAGATCTTTTGTTTTTTTAAGTGATTTTGAAAATATTATTTACATGTCATAAAATTTATCCTCTTATAGGGTGCAATCACTGATTTTTAGTATATTTAGGGCTGTGCAACTGTCAGCACCATCTAAATTCGCAATATTTCCATCAGCCTGAAATGAAACCCTTTTCCCTTCAATCCCAAACACTAATCTACTTTCTGTCTCTGTGGATTTATTCATTCTGAACGTTACACCTACTTAGATATGGTCTTCTGTGACTGGCTTCTTTCCATTAACACAGTATTTTCAAGATTCATCCATCCATCCATCCATTATTAGTTTTTTATTCCTTCTTACTAAGACTCTATCTCATAGACATATGGATATAACATATGAGGTGTGTTCAGAAAAAGTCCAGCCATTGTTAATATAACGAGAATGATTTGAGTGACATCACTGTAACCTGGCAGCCACGGAGAGTAGACTATTCATGCAGAAGGGTGAATAGTGACAAATTCACTGTATTTAGTCATGGGGGTGATAGATACCATTGAGTGAGAATGTACACTATATGGCTGTTGCATTCAAAATGACTGAGCAAGTAGAGCAACAAATCTGCATCAAATTTTCATTAAGGGTGAACATTCCTCCCCAGAAACTATTCAGATGATTCAGAAGGCCACAGCTCTGGGCAACTGGTGATTGGCAGCTTCACCATGAAAATGCACCCACTTATGCATCACATCCCATGTACAGGTTTTCAAATAATCCAGGTGACTCAGCCCCTCACAGTTCAGATTTGGTGCCCTGCAACCTCTGGCTTTTCCCAAAACTAAAATCACCTTTGAAACGGAAGAGATTTCAGACCATCAGTGAGATTCTGGACACTTGATGCCTAATTTAAAGGGGACTGAGATATCACTGTTTTGTACAATGTTTCATGTATCTTGTATCTTCTTCAATAAATGTCTCTGTTTTTCATAGTACATGGCTGAATACCTTCTGGACAGACCTCGTATTTTCTTCATCCTTTCAATCAGTTGACAATGGACTTGTGGGTTATTTCCAACTTTTGGCTACCATGAAAAATTCATGGACAAATTTTTGTGTGGACATGTTCTCATTTCTCTAGAGTATACACTTCAGAGTGAAATTAAGTCATACAGTAACTCCACATATATAAGTTTATCTTCTCAATTATGCTATTATAGTTGTCCCAATTTTTTTCCCCTTTGTTCCCCTCCACTCAATATGCCCCAAATCCTCTAGCAGTACACCTACCCTTAGTTCATATCCATGGGTTATGCATAGAAGTTCTCTGGCTTCATCCTTTACTATATTATTTTTAACTTCCCCCTATCTATTTTGCACCTACCAATTATGCTTCTTAATCCCTGCACCATTTCCCCCTTTCTCCCCTTCTCCCTCCCAGCTGATAACCCTCCAAATGATTTGCATACCTATGACTCTATTCTATTTGTCTGCTTAATGTGTTGTTTTTGTTCTTATTTTTTTAGGTTCTATTTGTTGATACTTGTGAGTTTGTTGTCATTTTAATTAACGTAGTTTTGATCCTCTTTTTCTTTAGCAAGTCCCTTTAACATTTCATATAATAATGGCTTGGTGATTATGAACTCCTTTAGATTTACCTTGTCTGGGAAGCACTTTATCTTCCCTTCCTTTCTGAATGATAGCTTTGCTGGATACAGTAATCTTGGTTGTAGGCCCTTCATTTTTATCACTTTGAATGCTTCTTGCCAGTCCCTTCTTGCCTGAAAAGTTTCTTTTCAGAAATCAAGTGTTAGTCTTATAGGAACCCCTTTGTAGGTAACTTCTTTTCTCTTGCTGCTTTTAAGATTCTCTCTTTATCTTTAACCTTTGGCATTTGAATTACGATGTGTTTTGGTACCATCCTCTTTAGGTCTAGCTTGCTTGGGATTCTCTCCCCACTTGTTTTTAATGTGTAACTGTGGTTTTCACCAGCCAACCACAGCCACAGTCACTGCCACCTTCACACTTCATCTTCCCCACTCCTGCTCCACCTCTTCTACCTATCTGGATGAGTATTTCTTCTTTATATTTTTGCTTGTTGGACTTCCAGGAAGCTCAATTTTCTGGCACTTCTGGTTGTTTCCAGTTTTAAGGTAGATGCATTCATTTTTAGTTGTGGAGGGAGATGCAGTGTGTCTACCTGTGTCTTCCTTTTGGCCAAAAGTCCATGTTTACCTTTTTAACAAACTATTAGACTGTTTTCCAAAGTGGCTACAGCATTTTATGTTACTGCCAGCAAAATGCACGAGGGTTCCAGTGTCTCCACATCCTTTCCTACACTAATTGTTTGTAAAAGTTTTGTGTGCATGTGTGTGAAAATCTCATGAAAGCTTTATATTAAGAAAAATGCCCATACACTAAATTCTGGATATAACTTCTGGTTCATTTGGAGATGGAATGAGTCTGGAGCACAGAAAGCATTACTAAAAGCTAGGAATTGTGCGTAATTGGTACGGGGACCAATAACTGAGACATGTTTCCAGATTTCTATAAACATGTGGCCATGGGTGTGTGGTAGAAGCAAAGGAAGGGGGTGTACATGAAAACATACAACTCTTATACAATGTAGAAAATGCTCAAGTGCAACAGAGGAGGAGCATACAAGATGAAGCCATTTCTGATCTAGACTACAACCCTATTTCCTCCCTCTCTCATCTGTTTGGGTTAGAAAAGGCTTTTTAAAACAGAGAGCTTAAACTCAGTATTTCAAGAAGCTGGCCAGATGAAAAATAAAAGAAAGAATAAAGAAGAGTATCCTGAAAGAAAGAGGGTTAGAAAGAGCAACAAAATAAAGAAAATAAATGTTATTTCCCCTATATTCATGACAAAAAATGGTGACATTTAGATGCTTACAATATAATATTGTGCTAAGTTTTTCACATCTGAATTTCATTTAATCATCTCAGTGTCCTATGAAAGAAGTACTGCTACTACTATTATAATAATTATTATTACTTAATGATGAGGAAACTCGGGCAGAAAGATTAGGTATCTCCTCCAAGGTTATTCAGAGACATGGCAGGGCCAGAATTTATTACCATGTCTTGGGATTCTAGATCCTATATTCTTAACCAGAGACCAATGATACACCCAGGAGTGAAGTCACTGGAGGCTAAAAATAGAAATGGTGATATCTGGAGGCTCAAGAAAGCACAAAAGTAAGTGGAATCTACACTAACCTCATTCCAGAACTGATCTGTAATTACAACTAAATTACAGAGAAATCATCCTGAATAACCAACACAACAGTAGTTGGATAGAAACCTTATAACTACAAATAGACAGAAGAAACCACTTCACCACATGACTGGTAGGAGTCTGGAGGAGGTAAAAAAGGACTGGTTGGGTTCCCACAAGCAGCAACTGAAGTTCTGGAGGGGTATTTCCCTGGCCCGGAAGTTTCCCCTGAGAAGTGTGGGGTCTAAACCCCAAGCTGGACATCACAGCCTATGACACCAGCTGAAAGAAACCCAGGTAACATCCAGTTATGAAAGGAGCAAGGTTTCTGTCTGCAGGGAGAGATGTTGCAAACTAAGAGAATCTCTTAAAAGGACAATGCACAAAATTTTGTTTGTAGCCACCCTGCCCTCCAGTAGAGGAAAAACAGAGTGGACTAGAAACACCTGAGGAGAGTCTGGGGCTGGTGGTTCTAGGGAGAGAACTGAAAGAACAACTGCCAGGATCCCTGTGCTGAGTCATCCCTCACAGTGCAGGGGTCATCTTTCTCAGGCAGAGTACTCCTCTCCAGAATACTCCTCTCCAAGTAGCATCATGCTGAAGGGAAGCAATAGCCCTGCCCACAGGAATTCCTCTATCCTACCCCCTGGAGATAAATCTGATGAGTCCCACTGGAGGCTATTATATCAGTGATTAGTTTAACAACTAAGGCAGATCTCTGGGACCTCTGAGACCTTAGCTGACCCTACCCTCAGCATTAGGCTGGTATGTGTGCAACCTGGTTCTTTCTACACACAAACAGGCCCAGTAGAGGGAGTCACATGCTGTGGGTCATGATAGCTCCAAACAGGTTGCCCAGCACCAGTCACAAGCAGCATCTGCTAAAGGACTATACTAGAGTATTTTCAGATGTACCTAATACATGGAAATAAATACAAAAAGCTGCCAAAATAGGAAGACAAAGAAACAGATCCCAAATTTAAAAAAAAGAAAGAAAATTAACCAGAAAAACTAGGTGAAATGTAGGCAAGCAATTGATCAGAGTTTAGAGTAATGATTATAAGGATATTCAACAGCATGAAAAAAGATGTAAAAACCTGTAGAGGATGCTGAAGGCTGACATCAAAAGCAAAGATTGAATGTCAGCAAGACCACGCTTGATCACTTGCAACTGCAAAGCAGAGCAGGCCAGCGGCTGACGGCAGCCAGAACCCGCGGGGGTTGAGAAGGATGTAGATAACCGCAAGTTTCAGCATAATGCAGCTGTAACCTTTGCAGAAGAAACATTTATCAGTTAGGGAGCCTGAGAACAGAACAACTTTGCCCGCAGTATTCCCTTAAGTCTACAAAACCTCCTTGAGCTTTATCTAACCAACCTCTGTAAAATAAACACAGAGACCATGTTCAGGGTCACTGTCTCTCCATCCAAGGACAATGCTCCACCTGGCCCTCGCTTTTTCTTAAACTGTGTTGTGTTGTGTCTTTCTTAATCTCCCGTCACCCTCATTTAGGGGACCTCCACTTGGTCCCGGTCATGGCAAAAACAATTTTAAAAGACCATCCAAAAATAAAGAATGCAATATCAGAAATAAATAATACACTGGAATGAAGAATCAGTAGATTAGAAGAAATAGAGGATCAAAACAGTGATTTCAAACAAAGGTGGAAAAAAACACCCAGGCAGGGCAACTAAATGAAAAAAGAATTTTTAAAAAATGAGGAGCGCTTAAGAAACATTTTGGACAACATGAAGTATAACAACATCCACATCATGAAAATATCAGGAGATGGGGGTAAGCAAGTTATCAAGAACCTATCAAGAAGAAATAAAAGACTGAGACTTCCCTAACCTACTGAAGGAAAAAGAAGACACGTAAGTCAAGGAAGCTCAGCGAGTCCCAAACAAGTCAAAGAAGCTCAGAGAGACCCAAAGTGACCTACACCAAGACACATCATAATTAAGTATCAAGGCTTAAAGACAATGAAACAATCTTAAAAGCCACATGAGAAAAGCAGTTAATTACATACAAGGGAGTACCAATTAGACTACCATCTGATTTCTTATCAGAAACATTTCAGGCCAAAAAGGAGCAGCGTGAAATATTCAAGGTCATGAAAAGGAAGGACCTACAACCAAGGTCACTTTACCCAACAAGGCTATCATTTAAAATCAAAGAAGAAACAAGAAGCTTTCCAAACCAGAAAAAGTTAAAGGAGTTTGTTAACACCAAACCAGTACTACAACAAATGTTCAAGATCTTACTTTTAATAAGAAGAAAAAGAAAAAGAAAAAAAAAACATACAGGGAAATAGTCTAACAACAAAATGGCACTAGATATGTATTTATCAATAATCACCTTAAATGTAAATGGCTTAAATGCACCAACCAAAAAACATAGGGTAGCTTAATGGATAAGAAAACAAGACCCATATATATGCTGCCACCAAGAGATCCATCTCAGATTGAAAGATACAGACAGACTAAAAGTGAAGGAATGGAAAAGATATTTCATGCAAATGGAAGGGAAAAAAGATTGGGGTAGCAGTACTTGTATCTGACAAAATAAGACTTTCCAAGCAAGGCTACAGAAAGAAACAAAGAATATTGCATAATGATAAAAGGAATAATCCAACAAGAGTATATATCCCTAGTAAACATTTACACACCCAACACAGGAGTACTTAAATATGTGAAGCAAATCTTGATGTACATAAAGAGAGAGGTCAACAGGAATACAGCCATAGTCAGGAATTTTAACACCCCATTGACTTCAAAGGACAGATCTTCCAAACAGAAAATCATTAAGAAAACAGCAGCTTTAAATGACACTCTAGACCAAATGGATTTAATTGATATTTTCATGGCATTTTGCCACCAAAGCAACTGAATATACATTCGTTTCAAGTGCACATGGACGTTTTCTAGTATAAACCATGTTAGGACAAAAACAAGTCTCAATCAATTTAAGAAGATTGAAATTATATCAAGCATCTTCTCTGACCACAATGCTATGAAACTAGAAATTTCACAAGATCACTAAAAAAACACACACAGTCATGGAAGCTAAATAACATGTTATTGAACAACAAATACACAAACAATAAGATAAAGGGGAAAAAATCAAGATACCTTAAAACAAATGAAAACAAGGACACAAAAATCCAAAATTTGTGGGACAATGGGAAAGCAATCCTAAGAGAAAAACTTATAGTATTACAGACCTATCTAAAAAAGAAAGAAAGGAAAAAGAAAGAAAAAACAAGTAGTCTAACTTTACACTTAAAGGAACTTGAAAAAGAACAGACAAGCCCAAAGTGAGTAGAAGGAAGGAAATAATAAAGATTTGAGCAGGAAAAAAAAAATGAAATAGACTAAAAAAAAAAAAAAAAAAAAAAAAAAAAAAAAAAAAAAAAAAAAAAAAAAAAAAAAAAAAAAAAAAAAAAAAAAAAAAAAAAAAAAAAAAAAAAAAAAAAAAAAAAAAAAAAAAAAAAAAAAAAAAAAAAAAAAAATTCATATAAGAGCTAGTTTTTGAAAAGATAAATAAGATTGACGTACTTTTTACCAGACTCATCAAGGAAAAAAAAAGAGGTTCCAAATAAAGTAGAAATGAAAGAGAATAAATAACTGACACCAAAGAAATACAGATTGTAAGAAAATATTGTGAACAACTATATGCCAACAAACTAGACAAAATGGATCAATTTCTAGAAACGATCTTCCAAAACTAAATCAGAAAGAACCAGAGAATCTAAATAGACAGATTACAACTATTGAGACTGAAGCAGTAATCAAAAAACTCCCAACAAACAAAAGCCCTGGACAGGACAGGACAGGAGTGAATTTTATAAAACACTCCAAGAACCACCACCTCTAATTCTCAAACTATTTTGAGAAATTCAAGAGGAGGGAAGGCTCCCAAATTCATTTTATGAGGCCAGCATTATCCTAATTCCAAAACCAAATAAAGACACTACAAAGAAAGAAAATTATCACAAAGAATGGCCAATGTCACTAATGAACATAAATGCTAAAATCCTCAACAAAATAATTAGCAAACTGAATACAACAATGCATCAAAATGATCATACACCATCATCAAATGGGGGTTTATTCTAGGAATGCAATGTTGGTACAACATATGCAATTCAATTTATGTGATTCATTACATAAACAGAATGAAGGATAGAAACCACATGATCACATCACTAGATGCAAAAAAGCATTTGATAAAATCCAGCATCCATTTATGATAAAAACTCTCAGCAAAGTGGGATTAGAGGGAACATACCTAACCATAATAGATCCCCATATATGACAAACCCACTACCAAATCATAGTTTCTGGGCAAAAACTAAAAGTGTTCCCCTTAAAATCAGAAATAAGACATGGGGTAGGGGAGAGTGGGTGGATGGGGAAGGGGACAGAGGAGAGTAAAAAGGGGATGGATGTAATACAACAACAATAAAATTAAAAAAAGAAAAGAAGACACGGAATTCATTTTCACCTCTCTTATTCAACATTGCACTGGAAGTTGCAGCCACAGCAATTAGGAAAGAGAAATAAAAAGACATCCATTGGAAAAGGAAAAGGAAAATTGTCTTAATTTGCAGCTGACATGGTATTATATATAAAGAACCCCAAAAATTCCACCAAGAACCTACTAGAACTGATAAGTGAATTTGGCAAAAGTAGCAGGATAATAAATATCCAGAAATTAGCTGCATTTTTATATGTCAATAACAAACTAACAGAAAAGGGAAATTAAGAAAACAATCCCATTCACAATTACTTCAAAAAGAATAAAATACCTAGGAATAAACCTACCAAGGATGAAATAGACCTGTACTCAGAAAATTATAAGGTACTGAAGAAAGAAAGGGAAGAAGACACAAATAAGTGGAAACATATACTGTGTTCAAGGATAGGAAGAATTAATATCCTTAAAATGTCCATACTACGCAAAGTAATCTACAGATTCAATGCAATTTCTATGAAGATTCCAATGACGTATTTCACAGAACTAGAAAAAATATTTCAAAAAGTTATATGGAACCACAAAAGGCCTCGCATAGCAACAGCAATCCTGAGAAAGAAGAACAAAGTTTGAGGAACCACGCAAATATTTTACTGTACTGTAGGCCATAGTAATCAAAATGGCATGGTACTAGCACAAAAATAAACACATAGATCAATGGAACAGAATAGCCCAGAAATAAACCTACACTTTCATACTCAATTAATATTCAAAGGAAGCAAGCACTGAATACAGGCTGACAGTTCATTCAATAAATGGTGTTGGGAAAAGTGGACAGATACTTGCAGAAAAATGAAACCAGACCACCTTCTTACACCACACACAGAATAAATTCAAAATGGATTAAAGATTTAAATGTTTGACCCAAAACCATAAAAATCATAGAAGAAAAGATAGGTAGCAACATCTCAGATGTTACTTGTAGCAATTTAATGGCAAGGGAAACAAAGGGAAAAATAAACAAATGAGACTACATCAAACTAATAACTTTTTGCACAGCAAAGGATAATATCGGCAAAATAAAAACACAACCTATAGAATGAAAGAACATATTCACCAACACACATGATAAGGGGTTAATATTGCAAATTCATAATGAAGTTACAAAACAAAAACCAAAAATAGTCCAATTAAAAAATGGGTGAAGATGGCTCATTGGATAAGGTGCCAGCCTGCAAACCCAAATGTTGCAGGTTCGATTCCCAGCCAGAGCAACATAATCAGGTTGCAAGCCAGATCTCCAGCCAGGTCCATTGCTGGAGGCAGGTGAAAGGCAACCATACATTGCTGTCTCTCTCCCTCTCTGCCTCTATCCCTTCCTCTCTCTCTAAAAATAATAAATAAAATCTTTAAAAAGAAAAAAAAAAAAAAAAAAAAAAAAAAAAAAAAAAAAAAAAAAAAAAAAAAAAAAAAAAAAAAAAAAAAAAAAAAAAAAAAAAAAAAAAAAAAAATGGGTGAAGGAACTAAATAGATGCTTATCCAAAGAAGACATACAGATGGCCAATAGACATATGAAAATATTAAAACCACAAGGAGATACCATCTCACACCTGTCAGAATGGCTATTAATAAATCAACAAACAAGTGCTGGCAAGGATTCGGAAAAAGGGGAATCCTTTTGCACTGCTGAAGGGAATGCAGACTGGTGCAGCCACTTTGGAAAGCAGTATGGAAATACCTCAAAAAATTAAAAATGGATCTGCCTTTTGATCCAGCAATCCTGCTTCTGGGAATAAAAAGTCTGTCCAGAAGGTATCCAGTCACATACTATGAAAAATAGACATTTATTGAAGAAGATACAAGATACAAGAAACATTGTACATAGAACAATGATGCCTTACTCCCCACTTCATAGTAGGCACCTTGGAATCTCACACAGTTCCAATCACCATCAGCAACCCCATCATATTTTTTTGAATCTCATCAAAGATCTAAAATCTCTTCCCTTTCCAAGATGATTTTAATTTTGGAAAAAGCCAGAAGTTGCAGGGTGCCAAATCTAGGCTGTACCATAGCTGAGTCACCTGGGTGATCTGCTGTTTCGCCAAAAACCTCTGGATGAGATTTGATGCATGAGAGGAAGCATTGTTGTGATGAAGCTGCCAATCATCAGTTGCTCATAGCTGTAGCCTTCTGAATCATCCAAATAGTTTTCATTGGAGGAATATTCAAGCTTAACAAAAATTTGATGCAGGTTTGTTGCCCTACTCACTCTGTCATTTTGAATGCAACAGCCACAATGCTCACCCAAAGGCATCTACCAACCCCACTGACTAGTACAGTGAAGTCACTGTTATTCAGACATGCACATTCCAGTCCACTTTCCTTAGCTGCCAGGTTACACAGATGCTGCAAAAAACATTCTTGTTACATTAACAATGGCTGGACTTTTTCCAGACAGACATCATATATCCAAAGGTACCCAAAACACTAATTCAAAAGAACACAGGCACCCTTGTGTTCATTGCAGCATTATTTGCAATCATCAAGATATGGAAGTAGAGATCAAGATGACGGGGGAGTAGTGGGCAGTGCTGAGGGTTTTCTCAAGTGCCAGAGCAGCTAGAGGATAGGGTAAGAATACGGAACACATGCAAGCCCCTGAAAATTAGAATGAAAGTGATTAGATTCTGAGGTGCTTGGACCAGAGACTGCAAAAACCTGGGAGTAAGTTAGTGAGATAGTTCCAGAGCTAGCCAGAAGGGCAGGCGGAAGTCATCTAAACAGCCACAGGGGTAGCTCTGCTCAGAGAGACGGCTCTGACTAAAGACAGCTGTAGTCTTCTCATTGACTGGATATTTGAGCAGCAAATAGTATGGACAGTAAGCGCAAACTTGGGAGAACTGAGGAGTTGAGCTCTTGCAGGGGAGGGACTGTATGAGAGCTACGGAGGTGGCAGCTGAGAGAGCTGGAACCCAGCTGCCAAGAACCAGTGGTGGGCGCCAGGCAGGAACGCATGGGCACCAGCAGCGTGAAAGCAGTGAGCTGTGCCTCTACCCACAGAGTGGGCGGCTCTCAGCTCCAGCGGAAAGGGACACACCCTTCCACGCAGTGTCACACCAACCCCTGCTGAGCCCACAGCATAGAACCTGCAGAAGGAGGGACGCCACTGCCTGTGTAACCATCTGGCCTGCAGCCACGTTCCTGGTGCGCCTCACGCTCCTCACAGGACCTGCGCACAAGGGGAGGGCCCCGCAGAACCAGCAGTGCAGAAACTCAACATGGCTACTGGAGGCTCAGTCTATGGGGGGCATTCAGAACCAGCCCTGGTTATCACAGATTCCAAATAGGCCCTGCCCGCCCAAGGCGCTTAAGCCTGACTAGACTCTAGAGAGACTGGATCAAGGAAGAGGCAGACTTAGGAAATGGGTCTCCAGTAACCTTAAGCACCTAATTACACTGAGATCACATGAATTATTCATCCCCAACATATCCCTTTAAGTAGCCATTTCTAGTCCTCACAATTACTGCATTTAAGTAAATAGCATTTATATTATAGTATATCTCATATCCCATAGTTTACTCCTCCCTTCTCTCAGTTCATTTAACCACCTGAGGTCATCTTCTTACTTTTGATTTAAAGTCTCTTTCTCTCCTGCTACGACTTATTCCCATTCCTCATTCCAAGTATTCCTCACCTCTCCTGCCTCTTAAAACTATTATTTTTTGTGCAATTAGGTACCACACATCATTTCCTCAGCTCATAAAATACACTTGTCCTCTCTCCACCTTGACCAATGGGGGTGTATAGGGAGGCAGGTGCAGCATCTTTACAAAGTCAGATATAAATCTAGAATATTCTGGTATCTCAAATCTCAAAGCTTAGCGTCCCCTGCTTCTGCTTCAACTGTACCTTACACCAGCCTTTTCTTTTTTTAATTTCCAATTGGAGCCTTTCCCTGTCCTACACTGGACCTAGTGCCTCACTCTTAGTAATCCTCCACCCTATACAATCTCAAATCACTTCCTTTTCCTCCAGACATCTCTTAATCTCTCTCTCTTTTTTACCAAATGCTCCCATCCCATCTATAATAATTATAGCTCATACTTTGTTGATAGTGCTATGGTTAAACTTGTTCACCAACTGAATTCACTTTAAAAACATTTTTTTCACTATTTTTTCTAATTCAACTTCCTTATGGTAGTATTTTTAAGTATGTATGTGTTCTTTCACACAGTATCTATGTATGTGTACATATGTAAGTACAAATATATATATATATAAAATTTCTGATTAGACTTAATACTGTACACTCATATTTTCTTGCTGCATTCTGACTTCCCCCCAACACACCAATTTCTATATAAGAGGTAAAGTTTGCTTTCTCTCTCGCATCTTCCTGCCACTTCTCACCACTATTTTTGCCACCACTTTGCACCTTTCAAAAATCATTTATATTTCAGTCAACTCAGTTGTTTTTCCTCTCTTATAATAGTCTAATTATATTTACTTCCTTATTAAGACTGGCTTATTTGCAGCTGAGAGTGTGATTAAGGGTGGGGGTTATCTTTGAGGGTTTGAGTATTTAGTTAGGTTCACATACAGTCACAAGTGTGATTAAGGGCATAAGATATCTTTGAAGGTGTGGTTATTTTGCCTCAACTGGGTTCTGTTTTAGGAGCAGCTCAGTAACAGTATAGGAGACATGGTAGGAGTGTCTCCCAATCAGCCAGCTGGACAGAAAATCTCATCAAGGAGCAACACAAAAGCCAAATCCAAAATACAACCAGAGAGCCCAAATTAATGGCGCAGAGAGCCCAAATTAATGGCGCAGAGATCATCCCAAGAGCAGCATATTGAGGAAATCTAGGAGACTGTACCACTGAATCCCATAAATCTCCTACACAGAAGGGCACTCCATGAAGGCAGGGAATCATAGCAGATTAATCCAAGAAACAAAAACAAGCATGAACAGACACACAAAATGGAGAGAAAAAGAAACAGTCCATCACTGAAAGGAAAAAAGGAATCCCCAGAAAGGCTGGTAAATGAAATACACTTTAGAAATAAGCAAACTATCAGATATGGAATTCAAAGTAATGGTTATAAGAAAGCTCAATGAGCTCAACGAGCTTAAAGAAAACTCCAATGAAACTACAAGGAACTTACTGAAAATTATAACAGCATTAAAAAGGATATAGAAACCATCAGTAAGAACCAGGAGGAGATGAAGAATACAATTTCTGAATTGAAGAACACAATGGAACAAATCCAAAGCAGGTTAGAGGAAGCAGAAGATCAGATCAGCGAATTGGATGAAAAAAAAAACCAGACAGTAAAACAAAATAAAAAAAGAATGAAAAGATTTTAAGAGAGCTACAAGACAACATGAATCACAATAATATCCTTATCATAGGGATACCAGAAAAAGAAGAGAGGCAACAGATAGAAAACCTGTTTGAAAAAGTAATGACAGAAAATTCCCCTAAATTGATGAGTGAAAACGTCACTCAAGTTCAGGAAGCACAGAGGGACCCAATGAAGATGAACCCAAACAGACCTACTCCAAGACATATCTTAATGAAAATGGCACATTTCAAAGGCAAGGAGAGAATTCTAAAAGCAGCAGGAGAGAAACAGCTAATAACACATAAAGGGGCTCCAATAAAGTTACCAAATGATTTCTCAACAAAACACTACAAGCCAGAAGGGAATGGCAAAAAATACTGCCAAATAATGAAAAACAGTGGCCTGCAACCAAGAATACTCTACCCAGCAACGCTCTCATTCAAAATGGAAGGTAAAATAAGGAGTTTTACAAAAGACAAAAGAAAGCTAAAAGATTACATCTCCACCAAACCAGCATTGCAAGAGATGCTTGAGGGCCTGCTTTAAGAAGATGAAGAAACAGAAAGTGACAGAAAGGAATATAGGAACAAAGGGGAAAAATATCAATGAAGAAGTACCTGTCAATAATAACCTTAAACATAAAATGATTAAAAGCACCAATCAAAAGACACAGGGTAGCTAAATAGATAAGAAAACATGACCCACATATATGCTGTCTACAAGAGACCCACCTCAGAACAAAGGACAGACATAGACTGAAAGTGAACAGATGGAAAAATATATTTCAAGCAAATGGACGCGAAAAAAAAAAAAACTGAAGTAGCAATACTTGTATCAGACAAAATAGATTTTACAATGGAGACCATAGAAGAGACAAAGAAGTACATTTCACAATACTTAAGGAAACCATCCAGCAAGAATGTATAACCCTTGTAAACATATATACACCCAATATAGGAATACCCAAATATATAAGGAAAATCTCAGAGGACTTCAAGAAGGATAGCAACACATTAATAGCAGGGGATTTCAATACCCCCTTATCAACAATGGACTGATCTTCCAAGCAAAAAAACAAAGAATATTAAAAACACTCTAGATGAAATGGACTTAACTGATGTATATGGAACTTTTTACCCCAAATAAGCAAAATACACATTCTTTTCAAATTCACATGGAACATTCTCAAACATAAACCACATGG
This sequence comes from Noctilio leporinus, assembly GCA_004026585.1. Lineage (NCBI taxonomy): Eukaryota > Metazoa > Chordata > Mammalia > Chiroptera > Noctilionidae > Noctilio > Noctilio leporinus. The sequence goes on from PVIW01006457.1 coordinate 37,730, forward strand.
TAGGACCAAGACAAGCCTCCACAAATTCAAGAAAACTGAACTCATACCAAGGATCTTCTCAGATCACAATGCCTTGAAACTCAAAATCAACCTCAAGAGAAAACACCAAAAACATTTAATTCATGGAGACTGAATAACACTATTAAGTATGTTATCCAATAATCGTTAACAATGAGATCAAAGAAGAAATAAAAAATTTCTAGAAACAAATGACAATGAGCACACAACAGCCCAAAACCTATGGGTCACAGCAAAGGCAGTCTTCAGAGGGAAGTTCATAGCAATACAGACCTGCTTAAAAAAGGTTAGAAGAAGCTCATATAAACAACCTAACCATAAAGCTACAAGAACTAGAGAAGCAGCAACAAATAAAGCCCAGAGCAAGTTGAAGGATGGCAATTATCAAGATCAGAGTACAACTAAAGGCATAGAGACTAAAAATACAATTTAAAAGATCAATAGGTCCTGGCTGGTGGCTCAGTGGATAGTCACCAACCTGTGAACCCAAATGTTGCTGGTTCAATTCTCCAGTCACGGCGCATAATCAGGTTGCAAGCCAGGTCTCCTGCCAGTCAGTAGCTGGAAGCAGGTGAAAGGCAACCATACACTGATGCTTCTCTCCCTTTCTTCCTCCCTCCTGCCTTTCTCTCTAGAAAAATAGAGAATAAAATCCTAAAAGAAAAAAAAAAATCAATAAATCCAGGAGTTGGTTCTCTGACAAGATAAACAAAATCGACAAGCCTTTAACCAGACTCAAGAAATACAAAGAGGACCCAAATAAACAAAATTAGAAAGAAAAGAGGAGAAATCACAACTGATACCTCAGAAATACAAAGATTATAAGAAATTACTACAAACAACTATATGACAAGAAATTTGATAACCTGGGTGAAATGGACAAATTTCAGGAAACATAATCTACCAAAACTGAATCCAGAAAAAGCAGAACAGAAAAATAATAAATAGTGAAATTGAAGCAGTAATCAAAAAACTCCCAGCACACGAGAGCCCCAGACCAGGTGGCTACCCTGGTGAATTTTACCAAACATTCATGGAAGAGCTAATTTCCTATCCTTCTCAACCTATTCCAAAATATCCAAGAGGGAAGATTCCCAAACTCTTTCTATTAGGCCAGTATTATTCTAATCCCAAAGCCAGGTCAAGACACAACAAAGAACGAAAACTACAGGCCAATATCTCTTGTGAGCACAGATGCTAAAAATCCCAACAAAATACTGGCAAACTGGATCCAGCAATATATTAAAAAGGTCATACACCATCTTGGGGATTCATCTTGGGGATGCAAGTGGGATTCATCTTGGGGATGCAAGGATAGTACAATATTTGCACACCAATAAACGTAATACACATAAACAAACTGAAAGACAAAAACTATATGATCACATCAACATATGCTGATAAAGCATTTGATAAAATACAGCACCCTTTTATGATAAAAAAGCTCATCAAGATGGGAATAGAGGGAACATACCTCAACATAATAAAGGTCATATACGAGAAACCTGTAGCCAACATCAAACTCAACGGGTAAAAACTGAAAGCCTTTCCCTTAAAGATCAGGACCAAGGCAAGGGTCCCCACTCTCTCAACCTCTATTCAACTTATTATTGAAAGTTCTAGCCACAACTATCAGAGAAGAAAAAGGAATCAAAGATATCCAAATTGGAAAGTCATTATTGCAGATGACATGATAGTGTACACAAAAAACACTATAGACTCCATCAAAAAATTACTCAACTAATAAGTGAATTTGGTAAAATAGCTGGATACAAAGTCAATATCCAGAAATTGAGGGCATTTCTATACACCAACAATGAAACATCATAGAGAGAAACTAGAAAACAAATCCCATTTACCATAGCAACAAGAAAAATAAAGTACCTAGGAATAAATTTAACCAAGGAGATAAAAGACCTGTACTCAGAAAACTACATAACTTTCAAGAAAGAAATTAAGGAAGATATCAATAAATGGAAGCATATACCATGTTCATAGATGGGAAAAATTAACATCATTAAAATGTTCATACTATCCAAAGCCATCTGTAGATTCAATGAGATCCCTAATAAAATACCAACATCATATTTCACAAACTTGAAACAAACACTTAAAAAAATTATATGGAGTCAAAAAAAAAACCAAATAGCTACAGCAATCTTGAGACAAAAGAATGAAGCAGAAGGAATCACAATACCAGATTTAAAACTACATTACAAAGCCATAGTAATCAAAACAGTATGGTACTGGCACAAGAACAGACAAACAGATCAATGGAATAGAGGGCCCAGAAATAAACCAAGGACTCTACGGTCAATTAATATTAGACAAAGTGGGTAGGAACATAAAACGGAGCGCAAATAGCCTCTTCAACAACTAATGTTGGGGGAACTGGACAGGCACATGCAAAACTATGAAACTAGACCACCAACTTATACCATACACCAGAATAAACTCAACAAAAAAGACTTAAATATAAGTAGTACCACCATAAAAGCCCTAGAGGAAAACATAGGCAAAAACCTGCAGCCATTCCATGCAGCAATATTTTCACTGATATCTCTTCCAGAGCAAGGGAAATAACAGAACAAATAAACAAATGGGACTACATCAAACTGAAAAGCTTCTGCTCAGCTAAAGAAAACATCAACAAAATTAAAAGGGAACCAATCATATGGGAAAACATATTTGCCAATGATACCTCAGACAAAGGTTTGATCTCCAAAATATATTAAGAGCTTATACGACTTAACATAAGGGAGACAGACAACCCAATTAAAAAATGGGCAAAGAACCTGAACAGACTTCTCCAAGGAAGATATACAAAGGGCCCATAGACATAGGAAAAGAATCCTCAACATCACTGGCCATTAGAGAGATGCAAATTCAAGCCACAATGAGATACCACCTCACACCTGTCAGAATGGCCATCATTAACAAATCAACAAATCAACAATCAATAAAGTGTTGGCAAAGATGTGGAGAAAAGGAAACCCTACTGCATTGATGGTGTGAATGCAGACTGGTGCTGCCACTATGGAATACAGTATGGAATTTTATCAAAAAACAAAGACTAGAACTGCTTTTTGACCCAGTGATTCCATGGCTAGGATTATATCTGAAGTATCCTTAAACATCAATTCAGAAGATCCTGTGTGGCCCCATGCTCAAAGCAGCGCTATTTATAATAGCCAAGTGTCCTTGGCTGGAAACAGCCTAAGTTTCCTTCAGTGGACTAATGGATAAAAAAACTGTGGTACATTTACACAATGGAATTCTATGCAGCAGAAAGAAGGGACTTCTATCATTTGTGATCTCGTGGATGGAACTGAAGAGAATCATGCTTAGTGAAATAAGCCAGGCAACGAAAGTTAAATATCGTATGTCCTCACTTAATACAGGAGACTAACGAATAAAACATATAAGCAAGCAGAAAGAAACAAGAGACACGAAAAAAAAAAAAAAGGACACAAACAGGAGCAGAATGATGGTGACTAGGGGGGAGGGAAAGAAGTGGGATGTGGGGGAAGGGATCAGATGAGGAGCTAGCAAGAGGAACCCATGGAATGGACAACAGAGCTGGGGATTGACTGAGTGGGTAGAGCAGGGAGAGGGGGTAGAGGAGAGCAAAGGGAGGAAAAAATGCAACAACTGTACAATAATAAATAAAATTTACTTTATAAATAAATAAATAAATAAATATTGAAATTTAAAAAAAAAATGACATGAAAGTGGTACAAGTGTCCATTAATAGATTAGTGCATAAAACAACACTGGGACATTTACACAATGAAATGTGTAAATTTTACTTGGCTGTTAAAAAAAAAGAAAGAAAGAAAGAAAAAGAAAAAGAAAATTTTAACCTTTGCAAAAGTATGGATGGACCGGGACAATGTTATGCTAAGTGAAATATGCCAGTCAGAGAAAGACAAATACTATATGCCTTCACTCATATGTGGAATCTCTTGAACAAACTGAACTAACAAGCAAAATAGAGACAGACTTATGATACAGACCAGGATGACTGCTTTCTGTGTGTGGGATGGGAGGGCAGGAGAATGGAGAGGAGGGATTGAGCAAAAAGGACTCATGTACATGGACAACAGTGTGGTGATTGCGTAGGGGAGAGGGGTGTAAGGGGACTAAACGGCAATAAGAAAAAATACAATAAATTAAATAAAGAAAAGGTGACATCTGAAGATACCACAATATTCAGACATAGAAATATGAGTTGCTTCTGGATCTATCAAATCAAAATGGAAAGCTTAACCACATTAATGCTTAAGATTTATATGTCCAATCAATTGCCTCTTATACTATTATTCAGTTGAATTTCAAAGTGATCATTTAAGGCTCTCAAGATCAATAAAATATCTGCAGGGAAGTTTTTCTGAATGCACAGATCATCTGGCAGCATGTTAGGATCCCAGCCCTAGCCCATGGCTCACTCTACACATCCAGTCATTTTAGCCCAAGTGGGAATGAATGTGAAGGACTAGCAAAATAGCTAAGGGGTACCAGCAACTGGTGTGACACAGTATAGTTCAGCAGAGAGCTATCTTCCTAATAGGATGTTGTTCAATGCTGAGCAGATTTCTAACCAAATGACAAACTTCAAATGACCAACTTAAGTAGCCTTGACCAAACTTTACATTTTATAGTGTATCCCAAAGGAAAAACAAAAGGACAACAAATTGTATTTAAACCACTAAGTAACTAAGAAAAATATTTTAAGGTTAAGAAATAATAAATAGAAAAAATGAAGAATCCATAAAAAAAAAAAAAAAACAGTATTGGGGAGGAACATCTACTATATGAAAATCAAAGTCATCCTCATTTGTATGAACTCAGCAGCTCATCCAGTAACTGACAACCTGCACATCAAATACCTTGCTTGTTATCACAGAACCAGACTGACTTTGTACAATGACTCACCTGTCTTTAGCAATAACAAACAGATGATCATCATCATCTTCCTCAAAAAGTCTAGTCTTTTTCTCAGTCTCCCAGTCCTGGGTGGTCCCAGAGTCCCCAGATTCTCCTTTTGACCTGTGGTCTGATGCTGAATAGGTTTGTGAATCAGTAGTATTCCACTGGTCCTTAAAATATAAAACAGGTATTAAAATCCAGTGGCAATGTAGTCTAAAGAAATTAGGAAGTACAATAAAATTTACATTCATTAAACTAAGCTGTATCTAAATTAAGTATTATACTAAGTGTAACACATGTGAAGAGAGCTCATGTCCAAGAATTCTTGGAACTCATATCTAGACAGCTAGGTTCTTTGTGATTTTACAGACCTTCTCAGCCTTCACCCTCCGCTGCCTGCCACAATGTTTCTCCTCTCTAAGGTTAAGTTCTGTGTCAGGACAAGAGAACCTGTCTACTTTAGAGGATCAAAATTAACCAAAGACGGGAGTGAAGAGGAAGATGAAAATTAAAAATGAATCAAGGACTCTCAACTGTGCAGAAAAATACCTATATTTAAAAATCTGAAAGCAGGCTAGGAAAAATGTATGAAAAGCTCATACTATGCACATGTAAACACAACACAGTAAAAGCTGCTACTGAACCTTTTACTACATAAATCGTCTCAGTCTGGACTTAGCATTAAAGGAAACCTCACCTGGCTATGCTCTCCCCTTCAAATCAAGGAATTCTTGAGCTGTTAGGTGGTCCTTTGGTCTCTAGAGTCTAGAGTTTTGAAAGTCAAAGTAGGGTCCAAAGCCAGCAGCATATGTCACTTAGAATCTCAGGTTCCACCCCAGTCTTTCTGAATCAGAATCTGCCCTAATAACAGGATGCCCAAGGGATTTCTTCACATATTATGGTTTGAGACAGGCTCCTCTTGAAAAGCAACTATATACTAGACTTCCTGAAAGAGCTTTAAAAAATTCTATGCCTCCAAACCAACTAATTCAGAACCCTTAGCGATGGACCCCAGTACTAGCACTCTTTAAAAATTCTCCTGGTGGCACAGTGGATAAGGCGCCAACCTGCAAACCCAAAGGTCGCTGGTTTGATTCCCAGGCAGGGCACATAACCAGGTTGCAAGCCAGGTCTCCAGCTAGGTCCGTAGCTGGAGGCAGGTGAAAGGCAGCCATACATTGATGTCTTTCTACCTATTTCCCTTCCCTTCTCTCTGAAAATAATAAGTAAAATCTTTAAAAAACAAAATTTTTTTAAATTCTCCAAATGACTCCAAAGGGCAGCTAATGTTGAGAATCACTGTTCTAGGACACTGGTTATCTTTACTCTGAAAGTAAAAAAAAATGAAAGTAATGTTGCTTCCATATTCCATGGATCACTATGGTAAGAATAATTCAACTGATGGTTGACCATTACTATAGGGAAAATTACTAACAATGCAAATTTAAAAAAAAGAAAGAAAATCTATCATAAATTTATAGGTTTGAGTAGAAAAAGCAAATTATGTTGTGTCATTTTAGGCTGCTTTCAATAAAAACATTTAACAACTCCTGTGTTCCTATGAGAGGAGGGCCTCCAGCTCCATGTACCCTGGGCCTTCAGAGGGACAAGCCAGGTCTTACCTAATGAAGGTGGTATTGAATCTGTATATTGTCTTATTGCCTATTTTTTTGTGTTTTTTGTTTGTTTGTTTGTTATTTATTTATTTATTTTAAGAGAGGGAAAAGGAGGAAGAGAAACATCAATTGGTTGCCTCTCACATATTCCCCAACTTGATACCTGGCCTGCAACCCAGGCACGTTACCCTGACTGGAAATCCAAATGGCAACCATTGGGTTTGTAGGCCGGTATTCAATCCACTGAGCCACACCAGGCAGGGCCCACTGCCTGCTTTTCATGTTTTCTTTTCTTTTCTTTTTTTTTTTTTTTTTAAATGTTCTTTTATTGTACTCAAATGATTTTTTTTTTTTTTTTTAATTAAAGGTGACTTTTTTTATTTTTTTTCCTTTTTTTTCCTTTAAAGATTCCATCTATTTCTAGAAAGAGGGGAAGGGAGAGAGGCAGAGAGAGGGAAAGACATCAATGTATGGTTGCCTTTCACCTGCCTCCAGCCACAGATCTGACTGGAGACCTGGTTTGCAACCTGGTTATGTGCCCTGGCTGGGGAGTCAAACCTGCAACCTTTGGGTTCGCAGGCCGACGCCTTACCCACTGTGCTACCAGCCAGGGCTCATGTTTTCTTTTCAATAAGGATTTTTAGTTTGAGTTTATTTTTGGTTGAATTGGCTCTAATCCTTAAGATGCTGTGAGAACCATTTCATCAATATACCAAATAAATTCATGTTCTGAAAAAATAAAATTAAAAACATTAACATAACTACAATTTATCTATCTATATCATACCCTCATAATTTGCCTATGTTAAAACAAAGAAAGGCAATTATTATAATAAAGGAAGATTTTTATTGTGCAGGCTTTTTAAATATCATTATATTTAAAGTCTTTTCCTGAACAGCAGCTAAACTATATTTCACTACCAGCTTTGCTAATGTTTCCAGATGGTAAATGGAAATATTGTTAAGACTTAATAAAAAGGAATTAAACTTGCACTGGATATTCCTACCATGTCTAGATTCATGTTCTTGATTAATTTTGTTATTACAGTGACCATGTAATAAAATAAAATAAGGCTTAACATTTGAATTAGCATATATTATAATTTTAGGGTCATATTTATTTTACTCCTAACCATTTTTAAAAGATTCACCTTTAATTTAATATATCTTTAAATATCTTTTAAAACGAAAAAAGCTAGCCTTGTGAACAATCTTTAGTGATTGAACTTCACCAGATATAAAGTAGGTAGATAGCAAATGAAAATGTTTAGAATAGCCGTAATTCTTAAATGCCATCAAACAATGTCCTATTCCTTTCTAGGAGAGACTTTCAACCCACCTCCTCATCACTGCTGAATAAGGCAGATGCTGTCTTTTTGGAGAGCTCACAGGGTTTTGCTTTCTCTTGGCTCTGAGTTGGCAGAGATGATGTCTGCTTTTTAGCAGCTATAGCCCCAAAAAGATTATCCTAGAAAAACAAATAGCAGAACAGTATGACAACTTTATACATATAAAACAAAAAGCTGAAGACATTCTCTCATGTCAAATTGTTAAAGTAAATCTCTAGTCAGGTACAAAATATATGTAAAACTTATGGGGGGAAAATCACAAAATACTTGTAAACCTTACTTCTCTTTCACATACAAGTCTACAACTGTCTAGCAGTCTCTAAGTGTATTCCTCCATAAAAGGGAAACACAGAGCAACCTGAAGGCAGAACACCTGGGAGGGATCAGTAGAGGGAGCAGTGAGTGGCGGTAAATGTGACCACACTGGTGGAGCAGACTTTCTGTGCTCACTGGGAAGCCACCACCTGCAGCTGCCGAGGGAGCAGCCCAGTGTCCTGCAGCAGCCAGAAACCTGTACCTGTCTTTCTATGAATTACACTTTGCAGCCATGGATAAAGGGGGTGAAATATGTAGCTTTCTCTTCTCTTTTATATTTGTGAAGGACGCACACCTGGGACAGAGGGGAGGCATGATTTATTTTTTGTTAAAGGCACAATACTCTTAAGAGTAGTTTACAAAATAAAATCTCTGATATGTTAAGAGCTATTTCTCATAGGTTCAAAGATGTAAGTAAAATTTTGTATCATCAAGAACTCTTAGAGGGCCTACTGAGGTACTTTTATTTAGATAAGAATAACAAAACCATCAGTATGCCTAAGCAGGAGTTAAGATTTAAAAAATCAAAAAACAAACCAAAAAAACAACACACCCTTAACAGTATATTATTACAGCAGGTGCACAATCCTGAAATGTAAGGATTCGATACAGGGAGCCTTTAAAAAAGAGTGTGGAGAGGTAGGAAAGGCCATGAGAATAATGAACTGGTATCCAATGGGGATACTAATGACCAGAACTAACATTTACTTTGTACTTACTACATGCTAGGCACTGTACAAAAGGCTGTACATTAGCTGTGTGAGCTATCACATTCAGCAGGGTTAAGCTACTTGTCCGAGGTGTCCCTGATCTACAAGTGATGGAACTAGGACATGAGCACAATGGTCTGACACCAAAACTGTGGAGCTCAGCCATCACATAGGACTGCATAAGAATGAAAGGTTGCTTTGTCTTCCCTCTTTATTTCCTCCTCAACTTTGCTTTCTCATAATCCAGGGCGAGAAAGAAAAGCAAGGTAAAGACAAGGCTGCTTTCTCCTCTTGTTCCCCCTTTTATCCAAGACATTCTTATAGATCATTAGCTGTAACACAGACCCATCCTCTAAGAAATATTTCTTAAAGGCAGATTTTTTAAAATTTTATTTATTGTTGTTGTATTACAATTGTTTCATTTTTCCCCCTAAAGGCAGGTTTTTAAAGTGAAATCTACAAAGCCTTCCATAACAGTTGGATCGAGAATCTAATGTCCTGCCCATTGTATAGCTAAGAGAACTTAAGGACTTAATGAAACAAAAACCAAAATATTTTTGTAATATAAGCATCAGTCAGATGGCCGGACTGGTTCCGTATCACTCTGTTCTACTGACTGAACCTCTGACTATATATCAGCAACAGTTTTCTATTGATTGAAAACCTGATTATCTTGTGTTGCAGTAACAATGTTTACCTCTTCATCTTCATCATCAAAAAGCAAGACTGACGTGGGGAGTTTGATAGGCAGTAGAGATGCATCTTTTGACTTACTCACATTTTGAGAAGAAAACAAATCCTGTTGGATTAAGATTAAAGTTCCAAGTAAACAAGATACATCAGTTTTTTAAATATCAGACATAAAACACTGAAGACTAGGACATGATGGCTGCAGTGCATCTAGGTCTCTTTGGCAGAGGCAGAGGCTTGCATCCTTGAAGAACCAGCATCAGTCTGTCCTAACTGTATGCACTATAGGTGCCTGACTGGGGGAAGGAGAGAACACAACTAACTCCAGGTGGCTGGAACCTTGAGATTTGGATACTCCCACTTTGCCCTACCTTGACAGCTCACATGGGTGATATAAAGCAAGAAAAAAATCAATCACCTATCATGCTAAAATAAGAATGACTTCCTTTTTCTGTCTAAAAAAATCAGAGGGACTAAACAGATTTCATAATGGAAACAAAAGCTAGCTTCCCAAATTACTGGATCTATGATTCTGTTTTATTTAGTTACAAGTAAGAGTATAGTCCCTGGCTGGTGGCACAGTGGATATGGCGCCAGCCTGCGAACCCAAAGGTCGCTGGTTCAATTCCCCAGCCAGAGCACATAACCAGGTTGCAAGCCAGATCTGTAGCCAGAGGCAGGTGAAAGGTGATCTTCTCTCCCTCCCTACCCCTCTCTCTCTGAAAATAATAAAGTCTTCAAAAAAAAAAAAACCCAAAAAACAAGAGTATAATATTTGTTTCTCTTCTAAGAATATAGTATTATTTCTTTAAATAAAAAAAGTTCATGTCCCTGGCTGGTGGCACAGTGGATAAGGTGCCGGCCTGCTAACCCAAAGGTTGCTGGTTTGATTCCCCAGCCAGGGCACATAACCAAGTTGCAAGCCAGGTCTCCAGCCATGTCCTTAGCTGGAGGCAGGTGATAGGAAACCATACATTGAAAAAAATTTTTAAATAAAAAAATAAAAAATAAAAAAAATTTAAGAAGTTCAATTTTTATTTTAAAATGTTTGGTATTCTACTTGAACTACAGAGTTAAGAGATGTTACAAACTATTTAAAAATCTAGCCAATTTTGAAGAAATTTTCCAAATGTTACAAAATGTTGTCTATAATGCAAAGAAAGAGCTGCAAATTGAGCTGCACGAATTAGCATAAAATTAGCTGAATGAATTTAACATAAAATAGAATACCTGTTCCTTCAAGAACAAACTTCAATACACAAGAGCCTGACAATTAAACCGGATAAGAATATAGTTTCTAAGACCTTCCTGGGTAATTTTTTAAAATTATGGAATCAATGTTTATTCCGCAAATAAAGACCTAATATTGACCCCACAAATAAAGACCTAAGTCCAATGGTTTTGCCTAAGATTTATGGAGTCCCATGGGTCTGTTCAGGTAGAAGAGGCCACATGGGGAGCTCCAGACTTTCTACATCTTTCCTGCATTTTATACATTGGCAAGATGTCACTTAAAGAAAGGGTTCTGTTGGTTCAAAAGTAAGTAAGTTATCACTGGGGAGGTGGAGAGGGAAAATAGGGGAAAAGGTACAGGGATTAAGAAGCATAATTGGTAAGTACAAAGTGGACAGGGGGATATGAATAGTAAAGGAAATGGACAAGCCCAAGAACTTATAAGCACAACTTATGGACATGAACCAAAGTTGGGGGATTGCTGGAGGGAAAAGGGGCACTGGGCAGAGGTGGGGAAAGGGAAAAATAAATTGGGACAACTATAATAGCATAAACAATAAAATATACTAAAAAATTTTAAGACATAAACAAGCAAATAATTAAATAAACCAAAACAAAGAACAAAAACAAATTTCACAGCTTTGGACTCTTGGCTAACATCTTCCTTTGTGTTGGGAAAAAACGGCTTTTCCATTACTTCAAATATGTCCCCAGCATGATTTCATAGGGCAAGCTTTAGCCCCACGCTTCAGATATAGAAAAAGGTGTAAAGAATCTATTCTTCTGGTCAAAGCTTTATCTTCTAGACTATACTGTTCTATTTTTCCATGCCTAAGCTTCCTCACAGTACCCAATTAAAAAAAAAAAAAAAAAAAAATCTGTGATGATACACATGTAACAAAGCATTCAGTGGTAGTTTCTAAACAATCTGAAAATTCTTTTATACTCCTACCATCAACAAATGGAGTCTGAATCCCCTACTCTGAACCTGGGCAGGCCTTTATTATTGCCTCAACAGAATGCAGCAGAAATGACAACATCAACTTCTTAAGGTAAGGGTACCAGCCTCTGCACAGCTCTTGGGAATCTCCCTTGCAAGCTCTGGGCCACCATATAAGAAGTCCAATCTCCCAGAAGCTGCCATGCTGGGAGACCACACAGAGATAGAGAAGGGTATCAGTGCCCCAAGTACCCCAGCTTTTGAGTCTTTTCCACCAGAAACATGAATGAGATGATTCTCAGCCCAGCCACCTTCACACTGTGAACTACACGAGACCCTAAATAAAAAGTGCCTAGCTAACCCCAGTCAACTTCTAGAAGCATAAGAGGGAATTAAAATGTATTGATGTTTTGGGTTATTAAGTTTTGGAGTGATTTATTTCATAGCAGTAAGTAACTGGGAACACCTTTGAAATCACTAAAATTGTTCACATTTGTTTCCCTTTCAGGTAGTTGACAACTATTTGATGGCTTACCAAGTGCCAATAACTAATCCAAGTATTATGGTTAAGAGCAGAGAACAAAACACCCTATCCTCGGACCCAGCCTTCCCGGCTGGGACAATGAAGAAGTGGGCATGAAATATTGCCGGCAATGCATACTGTAGAGAACTATATATAACAGAATAGGGTGTGCTGGAGAGTTTGCAATTATACAAAGGGGTGCCAAGCCTTCTGAATTCTGGGAAGAGCATTCCCAAAGGGGCAGGAAGCAGTGCAAAGACCTCAAAGTGAAGAACTCAAGGTAAGACCAGAGTGTGAGTGCCATAACGTGTATCAGGATTTTGGTTGATTCCTATCTTCTGTACACTGGACATCAATAAAATATAAGCTTCCAAGGTTTTATTTATGTCTACAGTGATCACTCTACTTAGAAAGAGTTGCATGTTCATCCTGGCTGTTAGTGCAAAGTAACCACTAGAGTTTAGCTCAAAGTTCACAAAATCTGAAATTACATGTAAATTGCTGCCCTGTCCACCTAATTTTCTGTGAAGGGGACTGATTGCTGCCCCTTACATTCTCATACAGGTCTCTGATCCCCTAAAAGCCTGGCCTAAAATTAGTTCTCAAAGGACTTAGGCCCGTGGGGATCAGAAAAGGCTGTGCCCCTTCTGAGAGTTGGCACTACTCAATTGAAAAGGTATTCCCAGGCAGATGCTTAGAGGACTGAGGCTGTCTGCAACAAACTGTTACCAGTCTCCAAATAAAAATTTGTGCCAGCATACTTATCACTTCATCAATAAGCCCAGTTTTTAGCAAGACTACCAAAAAAGTAAGCAGTGTGTAAACTTCCATTGTGGTACAAGTGCCTCACTGCTCTGAAAATCAACAAAGAGTCTAAAATTTGAGCATCCTGAAGACAGAGTATTTTCCTCCCAGAAAATGCACTAGATTGAAACCCAAGAGTGAAAAGCATTATACACATATTGCTTTATAAAGATTGTGTGCTCACAAGAGATTATTTTCAAAGAAATAACTAAGAACATAATAAAAAAGTCATGTATCTCTACTGAGCAAATACTGATTTGGAAATAATTTCTAATACTATATACACTAATCCCCAGAACTAAAAAATGAATTCCTTACCTCGGTGTCTTCTTCATCTGAAAATAAACCTTTTTGAGTCTTTCTTTCTGACAAGAGCTTAGGACTTTTGCTGGAAGGAAGGGTAACCTTTGTTGGAAAAAACAAAATGAGTTAACAAACAAGGTACTGGGAAATGAGAGCTTATTCAACCATTCATTCAAAAAATCTACTGAGTCTCTGCTAGGATATGACACCTGGCCACATGCCAGGGAAATAAAGACATCATGGACCTTGGACAAATACCAAGTTTATTCAAAGAATTAACATGAGAAAGAATTTCAAAATTGGTATAAGTTAGGTAGGAAAGAGAAAACAGTTCCTTGATGGGTTAAATTTCTCAAGACATACAAGGCCTACACATGAGAGATAGTACAGTAAGGACATCTAGGCAGAGGGGACCATGTGAGGAGACAAAAGCAAGAGAAAAGCAGCAGGCACATCTGGTGAATCACAAACTAGGACAGACTGCCTACCTCATAAAGGACCTAAATGGGACATGCACAGCTGGAGCCATCATAGGAAGGCAGGCTGCCTAGGAGCCTTCCATGTTCTGAATGCTAGGATCTAGGTGGTAGGCAGCATGAAGGTCAGGATTTTGGAGAAAAGACATGACATATGATGTGCTTTAGAAAGATCAAGGTATGCAAGACAGCAAAAAGAAGAGAAAGCAGACAGGACAGCTTAAAGACTGAGGAGGAAGCATCCCACTGGCCAAATACAGGTCAGTAATAATCCTTGAGCAACAAAAAAAATAGAAAATCTACAATCCTATAGTGATATTTAAAAAGTAAAAAAGGAAGAGAAAAAGCTCTTCTGTTCAGAAGAATGGCAGCTAACAAAAGAAAAAGACATGAAAGAATTAGAAAAACAATATTTTGCACCCCCCAACATGGTAACCAGTTCAGGTAAAGTTCATCAATGGATTTTACAACAACTGAGGATGGCAAAATCCAAACAACCACTAAATCTTAGTGGCAGTTCTTTGGGTGTTTTGTTGTCCTCTATTTTTCATTATATACTTGAAAGTAAACAATACTCCCCCTCTGTTCAGTCTTCCCTTCTGCTGACCTTTTTTTCTGCTCTTGCTGTATTTTCATCTGTTTGATTCACAATAGCTTCTGGCAAAGCCACTGCTTTTTCTCTGAACAGATCTCCTTCCTCATCATCAAAGATATTGGCAGTGGATTTGACTTTGTCTTTAAAAAGATACCACAGCATAAAATTATATTAAGGTAAAAAAATAAATCCCACCATAAAATTTACTGATGAAAAATTCTTCCCTCCCAAAGAATAAATTTAGAAAGTATGTTATTTCTTGATTAGTTATAAAGAAATATTAAGTGAATTAGATTAGAATTTTTCAAAGAACACAATAGCAAATGAAACACAGGAGAGGAGGTTTAACCATCTGGTTTACACTTTATCCAAGTAACAGCATCCATGCCTGTAGCAGATTAGACTGACATAAAAGGTAGAGACCTACAGAAAGATCATTTAAAAGTCAGTCACCCTAGCAAGCTGAAAAATGAGGATCAGCTCTTGCTTTTAAAAAATCAAATTATACAAAAGCAAACACTGAAATCTTCCCCGTAACTCCACCTCCCCACCAAAACATGATGGCCATTGGAGCAGATGGTATACATGCTTCTAATTCTCCCAAAGGGTATATTAATTATTAACTTTAGTCATTCACACATAAGGTAGTAAATGATACTTTGCACAATGAGTCTTACAATTTGCCTTTTTCACTTAATGTGCCTAGGGCATCTTGCCATATCAACATACACAGACCTCATTCTTTTTAGCAGGTTCACAAAATTCCACTGAATGAAAGAACCTTACTGATGAGTATTTGAGTGGTTGCCAACCTTTCACTACCACAAGCACTGATGCACTGAATGAGGTGAGGGTCACTGAAATAAGGGCACTATTTCATGAATGTCCCAAAACAGCAGCAGCTGGCAAGAAAGGGGCATCAGCCCTGGCTAGTGTGGTTCAGTGGATTGAGTGCCAGGCTGCAAACAGAAAAGTCACTGGTTCAATTCCCAATCAGAGCATATGCTTGGGTTACAGGCCAGGTCCCCAGATAGGGGTGTGTGAGAGGCAACTGATCAATGTGTCTTTTGCACACTTATGTTTCTCTTCCTCTCCTCCCTTCTAAAAATAAATAATCTTTTAAAAGGGGGCGGGGGATCAATTTATTTGTGATTCCAAATCAGTTCCAAGCCACGAGCATTCATAGCCATTTCAGTTGGCACAGATCTGAGCATATTATGCATCTGTCTGCACTCTTTCTAAAACAACCAGGCAATTACTTTCCTTACTTTCTGCTTCTATCCTTACTTTCCACCTCTAAAAAAGGGGCTAGTAAAACCCAAAGACCAGCAACCTCTGCTCACTGGGGAGCTTGTTAGAAAGGCAGAACTGCAGGTCCCATCCTACAACTACTGAATCAGAATCTGCATTGTGATAAGAGTCCCAGAAGACTCATCTGCACGGTAAAGAACTGATTTATTAGAGATGTGATTTCATAAATTCACTGGCTTAAATTTAAGGGGGAAAGAAAGAAAGAGTGCTAAAGTGGCCAAGGGGCTGAAAACTCTATCACATAAGGGAAAGTAAAGGTTACCTGGGCTTTTGGAAAACAGAAGGGAAGCTGGAAAATAAACAGCTACCGTGGCATTCTGCTCCTAGGGTTTACTAAGGACTACTGGAAGAAAGTGATTAAAACCTTCTCTGTAATTCCAAAGGTAAGAACAAAAATTCTTGAGCAATTATAAAGGAACAGATTGAAATTAGTTCTAAGAAAGAATTACTAGTAATTAGTTTTCAAAGCAAAAAGACTGGTTCGTAAAATAGAGATCTCCAAGGTACTATGCCTGCATAAGCAGAGATGAGACAACTCTCTGACAGGAATAATAGAGGAGGGGTTCTGGTACTACAACAGATATGAACTAAAGGAGTTTTATGTCTTTTTTGGTCAATATATTTCCTGGCAAAATTAATAAACAGGCTTGAACAGGCACCTCTCTTGGAGGGTTTGCTACAGGATGCTGCAAAAAATTCATCGTCATCATCGTCATCATCAAAGAGGCCAGTGGATGCTGGGAGGTATAAGCCTTTCCCTGGAGTGGGCTGCTTGGGCTTCTGGGTATCCATCAGAGATGGAGCAAAGGTTGCACCAAACACATCTGTGTCCCCTGTGGGTAGAGAAACAACACAACCTGGCTATGAGCTACTGAGGGTAGCCCTCTTGACTATACAGATAAAAATCCACCCCTGCCCACAGGGAACTTTGTTTCAGTTCATCCACAGAACCCAATAAGGACACAATCACTTCCATCCTTGTCTGCTACAAAGTATGCCATAATCAGAGTTTCCTGGTAACTCAAATACAAATAGGTCCAAGGTCACTGATTTCTAAGAGAATAAGAGCTAACCCCAGTAAATGGGCTCTTTCTGGAAGCTGACCCATGCCTTCTGAAGCTCCTCCTGTTCTCCTCGCCAGCCTGCCCTCAGAAAATGGCACATTTAAAAATGACAAAATGATTCTGATATAGTTTTTTAAAAAAACAAACCATACAATATGATACCTAGAAATACAGAAACTGCTCCTGCTGGGATTTTCTTTCCAGGTTTGAAGGATGAAGACACTAAAATGAGAAAGAATGAGATAACCATTTCAACAAAGAAAATAACTTTCCTTATTAAATGCACCTTCCTAAAGTATATTCAACATAATACATAGCTAATAAGAGGCCTTTTAAAACTGGTTTTTCCTAAGTTATTTTAAAATTCCTTAGCATCTTCTCTGCCAATGCCATGCCATGACTTCTTGGTACTAATGCAATCTCAGCTGTGACTCCCATGGAAAATTACTGTGACTCTGGGTAGTGGGGTTGGCTGGAAGGGCCAAGAAAGAAACAAAGCACAATGTGGGGGGCAGCATTAGAGCAAGCAGGGCTCCTCCATAGTGCCAACTCTACCCATAGCTGTTTGAATGAACAACAACAAAAGGGAAAAAATAGGAGACATCAATGAAGAAATTAAGATAATAACTTGGAAACTATGCAAGTTACCTATGCCAAAAAGTATAAAACAGTATAATCAAGGCAGCATTATAGCAAGTCCAAAATCTGATAGCTTATGGCCTGGGGAGACCAAGTTGCTTAAAATAACTGATTCCCAATTCTCAAGAACTCCCATAGATAAGTTTTTTAATTTTTTCTGTGTGCCCTTAAAAAGTCTACAGCTGATTATAATGCACACTGGGCTGGGGAATTAGTAATCCCCAATTTATACACAGAATTTTTTATATGTTTCTTTGAATTAAATTGATTAAAATATCCTCAATACTACTGGTATACTTTTCCTGTTTGACTTTTTATGAATTTTTTAAGAGGCAAAATTGTGATATGAGTTGACAGATGGTATTCTTTGTTTCTTCCAAAACAAGAATTAGTGCACATAAACTATTATTAACCACAACAAGGCAAACACAACAGTTTCCTTCCTACCAAAACAGCAAGGTTTGAACAACTTCAGGGACTCCATCTCCTAGTGAGCAATAAACAGCTTTGGAATCTGTACACAGAGAAGCACAGTCAGTCTCAGTCCAAGCTTACCTTCACTAATAGGTGCTCGAGCTGCCTGATTCCGAGGGCCTTCCATGAAGAGGTCACTCTGGTTGTAATATAGTACATGACACAGAATTCAAAAAAGTAGTGGAAAAGGTAGCTGAGATACATATTTGCTGTTCTGACAGAAAATCAGTTCCAAAGTGAAGACTATGGCAAATCAGACTGTAAATAAATTAGGTCTACCCAAGAATTAAGTACAAACATGGAAGAAAACAATAAATAAGGTAAGAAATAAGTACCTAATCAAGTAAACTGTTCACTATTAATACTCTCACATCTTCTTCTCACCTTAAAAAGGGCACCAAGATATAATATTTTCTCTTTGTGATTCCTAGTTCAAATTTCCCCAACTGTAAAAGCAGAAGCAACTTGCACCTAAGAAGCTTTTTTCTGTACTAAAAAATAGAGAGTATTTCTTCCACAACACAGCTATGGGAAGCTTCAGGTTACCAAGGGCTCACCTCTTCATCCTCATCATCAAAAAGTCCCTTCCCTCCACTGAACAGGCCACCTCTAGAGCCAAATGGTGAGAAGTCTTCATCAGTCAGCTTGGGGGGTGCGAACAAATGATCTTCTTCATCTAGCAAACAGAAAGGGATATTTTTCAGGGAGTTAAAGAAGAACCTGTAACTCAAATTTCAGAGTTTAACATTTACAACTTCTCCAAAATTGGCATGAAGTTTATCTAACCATATGTATTTCTTTTGAAGTAAATATATCTTTCTATTGACATCCAAGATCCAACCTACCAAAAATGTTGGGAAAAGGAGCAGACTAAACAAAGAGATTTGCAGATTGATGGTCTCAAGTGGGAATGTAATGGTCATTACTGTTCAATATGGAGAAGCCTGACATAGTCTTTACTGAAAAAAATGCTAGAAATCCCTAGTTTTCATAATTCTACAGAATTCCAAAGACAGCTAATGATCCTATAAAATCTAATAACTCAAATCTTCACAGCATTTTTCCTCCACATCCATCTCTTCTCCCAGCACCCCAAACCATACTTTTAAATGCTCTGAAAACATGGAAAGGCCCATTTATCAAGCATTTAAAACACACTTCATAAATGATGTAATATGCCTGAGTTAAAAGCCACCTAAAAAATCAGAATTGGGAGACATCAAAGGAAAAGTGGCATGAGAGGTCCCCTTGAAGTTTCAACAATTTAAACAGCTATAATTCAACAAAGGATTCCCTGCTCAGCGCACAAACACATCTGAGAAATCCATGCACTGAAACATCTAAACATGGGCAAGTGGGAGCAAACCATGGAGTTGGGAAGGGAGAAGAGCTGAGAGAAACCAGAGACACAGCCAGGTGCTGGCAACCTGGAGCTCACTCTGGTGCTCACCCTGCAGAGGGGAAAAATCAGGTTGCTGCTGGCACTCTGGCCAAGCCAGCTGGGAAAAGCAAAAAGGTACTGTGCGCATTCCTGCAGGAGTTCTCTGTAAGAAATGAGGCAGGGATGAGTCCAGTGACCTGAGCAGGCACAACGCTCAGAGGTGTGGCCACAGTTGTCTGGCAATCAGCATTACAGACAAAAAAACAAAGCATGGAGCTTGGCTGCCTCTCCTTACCCTCCTAGAACCTACACCCTCAGCACTTTCAGAACCAGTAGCAGGGCCCAGAAGAAGCTGTAACAGTGAGTGTTGGGTTGCAGGGCACATTATATGCAAACCTGAGAACTGGTACAACAGAAACATTTTTCCCTGAGTGACAAGCATCCTCTGCAACAAACCCCAGGGTAGAGTTACAGATACAGAGAGAAGGCTGCTGAGGTCTGCCAGTGGCCATCACTGGGAGAGTAAAACATCAAAGGCAGTGGCCAGCTTCCCCAGGCTCACATATCACAGCTGCCCTGCTGGCAGCATCTGGCTGGAGGGAAACCACTGCCTACCGCATTACCCGTAGGGTTGGTCCCCTGAGGCCAAGGTGACCTGAACACAGAGGAGGTGTCCACCTTCCCAGGATATTTTCTGCCATCCTGCAGAGATCTGAGAAGCCAGAGCAGTGCAAGAGAACTAATACACATGTGGTTCAGGGCCATCTATTAGAAAATAATAGAAATATACTAGAGAAATGCCACTCACACACTGATTCCTAGACAGAGAAAAACATCTATCAAATACTATGACTAACCAAGGTTAAAAAAGGCATATCAGAATAAAAATTAAAAGGTCCAGGAAAAAAGACCTTAAAAACACTGAATTATGTGATTTAAGTGAAGAGAATACAAGACTATAATTCTAAAAAAAATCAACAATTACAAAAAACACAGAGGGCCCTGGCTGGTGTGGCTCAGCCAATTGAGTACTGGCTTATGAACCTAGAGGTTGCTGGTCGACTCCAGGTCAAGGCACATGCCTGGTTTATGGACGAGGTCCCCATTTGGGGGCATGTGAGAGGCAACCAATCAATCTCATACTTTGATGTTTCTCTTCCTCTCTTTCTCCCTACCTCCCCCTCTCTCTAAAAATAAATAAAATGAAAAAAGAAAAAGAAACTCAAATAGGCAGTTAAATAAACACAGAAATGAAATCCATAAACGAAATGAGTACTTTACAAAGGAGAATTAAACTTTTTAAAAGAACCAAATAGAAATTCTGCAGATGAAGAATTCAGTAAGAAATATAATACTGAGCATGATAGTGATCTTAGGAAATAAAGCTGACTGGATGGAGGAAAGAATCAGTGATATCAAAGATAGAAATGTAGACTTCTGGCCAATATGGAGGCATAGGTAGACATGCTGCGTCTCCCTCACAACTAGAAGAAATTTATATCTACCTCAAAAGTAAATAAAAGTGCAAAAATTTCAGAAAATCAAACTACACTCAAGTGCAACAAACGAAGAAGAAACACCCAGCCAGACGGGTAAGAGGAGTGGAGCTGGGAAGGAAAGCAGCAGTGGCAGACTAGAGCTGAGGCCACTGAGAACATCATAGTCGCACATTTAAACCTGGGAAACAATCCCAGGGCCAGACTGCACAGCCCATGGTTCCAGCGCCGGAAAAATACAGCCAGCAGCTGTGGCGGTGGCTCAGGGACTGAGACCATGGCGAAAAGCCCAGTCCAGTCATATATTTAAACCTGGGAAGTGACTCCAAGACCAGGCCATGCAGCCCATGAATCCAGTGCCGGTAAATATACAGCCATATTACTTCTGACTATGAAAATCTGTGAGGTTTGGGGAGGAGGAAGAAACTGCTGGTCTTAACAGGCAAGCAACATTGTTCCCTGTCAGACCCATCCCCCACATACAGCTCCATAGCATGGTGGAACCAGTTGCCCACACTGAGCAATTCCTAAGGCTCCACCCCTTCTGTAACAAGTGCCACAGAGACAAACACAGAAAGCTGTCAAGCTGAGGAGACAGAAGTATGACCCAAAAGAGGGGACAAATCAAGATGCAAGTGGGAAAACTGAGAGACAGAGAGATAGCCACCTACCAGACGCAGCTGAAAATGTTGGTGATTGAAATGCTCACAGACTTGATAGATATGCTTAAATACAGGAAATGCAGAAAGGAAGAAGTGAAGATTAGGTTAGGAGAAACGAAGAAAAATCTACATAAAACCAAGGGCGAAGAGAAGGAACCCAGGATTCAAATCAATAATTTGTAACATAAGGAAGAAATAAACAAATCAACCAGCACAGAAAGATGAAACAAGAAAAAAAACAAAAACAAAAAAAGAAAGAGAGGCTTAGGAACCTCTAGGACAGCTATAAAAGTGCCAATATCTGAAGCATAGGGGTGCCAGAAGGAGAAAAGAAAGAACAAGAAATTGAAAACTTATGTGAAAAAAATAATAAAAACTTATGTGAAAACTTCCAAAATTTGGTGAAGGAAATAAGACGTATAAGTCCAGGAAAAACAGAGTCCCAAATAGACTAAACACAAGTAGGACCACACCAAAACACAACATACATAAAATGCCAAAGGTTCAAGATAAAGAGAGAATCTTAAAAGCAGCAAGAGATAAAAAGAGAGTTAACTATAAAGGGGTTCCTTTAAGACTATCAACTGATTTCTCAAAAGAAACTTTGCAGGCAAGAAGGTCTTGGCAAGAAGTATTCAAAATGATGAAAAGCAAAAACCTACAACCAAGATTATTCTATCCAGCAAAGCTATCATTCAGAATGGAGGGGTGGATAAAGTGCTTCCCAGACAAGGTAAAGCTAAAGGAGTTCATAAGCACTAAGCCATTATTATATGAAATGTTAAAGGGATTTACTTAAGAAGAGGATCAAGATTATGAACATTAAAAAGACATCAAACGCACAACTATCAATAACAGAATCTTAATTTAAAAACAAAAACTAAGCAGACAACCAGAGAGGGAACAGAATCATAGACTTGGGGAACATTTAGAGGGGTGTCACCTGGGAAGGGGAAGAAGCAGGGAAATGCTCAGGCATTAAGAAGCATAGTTGGTGGGTGCAGGACAGACAGGGAGATGTTAAGAATAGTACAAGAAAAGGTAAAGCCAAAAAGCTTACATGCACAACCTATGGACATGAACCAGGAGGGTGGGATGGCTGGAGGGTGGGACGGACTAGTCAGAGAGCAAAGGGAAAAGAAATTGAGACAAATGTAATGGCATAATCAATAAAATTAAGTTTAATTAAAAAAAGATAAAAATGTAGAAATTACATAGAAGGAAGAAAACAAGAGACTTGAGCATAAAAAGTTATGTAAGAACTCTGTGAGAGCTCTGGCTTCATCAGAAACAGTAGGTATACCAGAAGAGGGAGAGAGGGAGAAGGGAACAAAGGAGAGCCTATTCAAACAAATACTTGATAAGAACTTCCCAAACCTATGGAAAGACCTAGATCTTCAAAGCCAAGAAGCAAACAGAACAGTTAATTACCTCAGTCCAAAATGGCCTTCCCCAAAGCACTGAGTGTATTAAAATTGTGACCTTTAAAACCCTGGCTGGTGGCTTAGTGGAAACTGAACTCAAAGGTCACTGGTTCAATTCTCAGCCAGGGCACATAACCAGGTTGCAAGTCAGGTCGCCAGCCAGGTCCGTAGCTGGAGGCAGGTGAAAGGCAACCATACATTGATGTTTCTCTCCCTCTCCACCTTCCTCCCTTCTCTTCTCTCTAAAACTAATAAATGAAATAAATAAAATTGTGACCTTTAAAGAAAAGGCCCTTACATTATAACTGAATTTCTAAGCAGAAACCCAGGAGAGATTAGAATCAAATATTTCAAACTACTAAAAGGGTGAAATTACCAGCCAAAAATAATGTATTCTTTAGCTATAAAGGGGACATAAAGATCTTTCCAGACATACAGAGGCTGAAGGCATTTACCACTAGAAGACCACCATTGCAGGAAACACTTAAGCGGATTAGTGTATCTGGGAAAAAAACAAAAGGTCACAAAACTACAAGGAAGATCACCAACAGACAACAAAAGCAGCAGGATATTACACTTTTTAAGAACGGGGTACTATAAACTTAAATATCACATAAAAAGCACAGAAGATAATAGTATTAAAAAGAGAAAAAAAGCCCTGGCTGATGTGGACTGAGTGCTGGTTTGTGAACCAAAGGGTCCCAGATTCAGTTCCCAGTCAGGACACATGCCTGGGTTGTGGACCAGGTGCCTGGTTGGGGGCATACAAGAGGCAACCACACATTAATGTTTCTCTTTCTCTCTTTCTCCCTCCCTTCTCTAATCTCTAAATAAATAAATAAATAACTTCTTTAAGATAAAGAAAACAATAGTTACTACAATTTGAAATGAACTCACAGCATAAATAAGAATAATTTATGATAACAAAAAAAGAAAAGGAGAGGAAGTAAAGGTATGATTTTGCAAAAGGGGATGAAAATTAGATGTATTCAAAAGAAAAAGGTGATTCCCAGCCAGGGTACATAACCAGGCTGCAAGCCATGTCTCCAACCAGGTCCGTAGCTGGAGGCAGGTGAAAAGCAACCATACACTGATGTCTCTCTCCCTCCTTCCCTTCCCTGCTCTCTAATAAATAAAATCTTTAAAAGAAAAAAGAAGAAAAGAAAAAGGACTACTATATATAAAAAACTTTAACATAAATCTAATGGTAACCACACACAAAAATACTAAAACTGAGACACATAACTTAAAAAGAGAGAAAATACAGCAAAAAGGAATAGAATACTAAACAAGAACAGATAGAAACACAAAAGGAAAAGAATCAAGGGAGGCACAGAGCAAGCAGAACACAAAAGATAAAATGGCTACAAGAAATACTTAAACACCAATAATTAACCTAAATGTAATTGGACTGAATTAATTAATAAAGAGGCACAAAGTAGCAGATTGACTCCGAAAACAAAATGCAACTATATATATACAGCCTTCAAGAAACACATCTAGGTTGCAAGGAAAAATACAGACTCAACATGACAGGGTGGAAAATGAGTCTCCAAGCAAATGGCATCCAGAGAAAAGCAGGTGTGGCCATACTTGTATCTCACAAAATAGATCACAAGATAGAAAAGGTAACAGAAGACAATGATGGACATTTCTAATGAAAAGGGGAAAACTACATCACAAAGACATTGCATTCCTCAATATATAAGCACCCTATCAGGAAGCACTGAAATATACAAGCAACTAACTACTAACAGAACTAGAATGAGAAACTGACAAAAACACAATCACAGTAAGAAAACTAAATGCCCTACTGACAGCTCTAGATAGATTGCCCAAACATAAAGTCAATAAAAAAACTATTAGCCTTAAGTGACACATAGGACCAAAGGGACAGATTGACATTTATAGAGCCTTTCATTCCTAAATACCAATTATAGATTTTTCCCCACTGCATATGGAACATTCTCAAAGACAGACCATATGCTGAGACACAAAACTTGCCTCAACAAATTCAGAAAGACTGAAATTATACCAAGGATATTCTCTGACCACAATGCTTTGAAATTAAAAATCAACTGCAAAAAAGGAAACAAAAAAACCCACAAATTACATATGGAGATTAAACAACATGCTACTAAAAAATGACTAGGTCATAGAAGAAATAAGAGATGAGGCCAAAGAATATATAGAGACGAATGAAAATGGCAATACAACATATCAAAACTTCTGGGATACAGCAAAAGCAGTAATAAGAGGTAAGTTTACATTATTACAGGCCTATCTCAAGACAAGAGATATCCCATATATACAACCTAACATTATATCTTAAAGAACTAGAAAAACAAGAATAAAAGCAAGCCAAAGTCAACAGAAGACAGGAAACAATAAAAATTAGTGCAGAATTAAATAAAATAGAGAACAAAAAGACCATACAAAAAACTAATGCAACAAAAGCTGTTTTTATGAAAAAGTTAATAAAATGAACAAACCTCTGGCTAGACTAAGAAAAGGACTCCAACAAAATCAGATATGAAAAAAAAATTACCAGACATCACATATAAATAAAAAATCATACAATAATACTATAAAAGACTATATGCAACCAAATTCAATAACCTATAAGACAGAGAGAGATCAATGTTAATATAACAAGAATGGTTTGCGGGACATCAGTGTAACCTGGCAGCCAAGGAGAGTGGACTGGAATAAGTGTGACCAGTGACAACTTCATTGTACTAGTCAGAGGGGGAGATAGATGCCACTGAGTGAGCATGTGTACTATGTGACCATCACATTCAAAATGACTGAGCAAGTAGAGCAATGAATCTGCACCAAATGTTGTGTCAAGCTTGAACATTCCTCCACAAAAATTATTCAGATAATTTAGAATGCTACAGCTTTGGGCAACTGGTGACTGGCAGCTGCATAACAACAACACGCCTGCCCATGCATCATGTCTCCTACAGAGTTTTTCGGTGAAACAGATCACCCAGGTGACCCATCTCTGTTACAGCCCAGATTTGGTGCCCTGCAACTTTTGGCTTTTCCCAAAACTAAAATCACCTTTAAAAGGGAAGAGATTTCAGATAATTGATGAGATTCAGGAAAAGATGACAGGACAGCACATGGTGAGTAGGAGAACTCAATGAGGTCCCACGATGCCTACATGGAAGGGACTGAGCATCACTGTCTTATGTAAAATGTTTCTTGTATTTTCTTCAATAAATGTCTCTATTTTTCATATTACATGGCTGGATACCTTCTGGACAGATCTCATATATAACCTTTTAATACCGAAACACAAAGAACTAGAAAATCTAATTACACTGATCAACAGTGGGGAAATTGAAACCACCATGAAAAACCTCACAAAAAGTTAAAGTTCAGGCCAGATGACTTCACTAGTGAATTCTACCAAATGTTCAAAAAAGACTTGATACCCAGTCTTAAACTCTTCCAAATAACTGAAGAATAGGCAATACCTTCTAACATGTTTTATGAGGCCAACATAACAATGAGACCAAAATCTGGTAAAGATAACACAAAAAAAGAAAACTACAGACCAATATCTCAATGAACACAGATACAAAAAAATCCTAAGCAAATCAATTATAAGACATTAAGAAAATAACATACCATGATCAAGTGGGGTCCATCCCTGGGGCACAAGGATGGCTCAACACATGCAAACCAATAAATGTAGTATGTCACATTAACAAAACAAAGCATAAAAATTGTATGATCTTATCAATAAAGGCAGAAAAAGCATAAGATACAATATCCATTTATGATTAAAACACTCATCAAAATAAGTATGAAGGACATAGTCAACATAAGAAAGGCCATATATGACAAACCCTCAGCCAGTATCATTCTCAGTCATGAAAAACTGAAGTCTTTTCTTCTAAAATCAGGAACAAGAAAAAAATACATATTCTCACCACTGTTATTCAAAGTACACATAGTTCTGGAAGTCTAAGCCACAGCAATCAGCCAAGAGAGAACGGTCATTCAAATGAGGAAGGAACAGGTAAGTATCACTTTTGCATATGACATGATTCTGTACATAAAAAACCCTAAATACTCACCAAAACACTATTAGAAACAATAAACAAGTATAGTAAAGTTGTAGGATACAAAGTCAACATGCAAAAATCCACTGCTTTCCTATTTAATGTATACTATCAATGAAACTAGAAAAATAAATGAAAAAAAAAATTCTGTTTGCAATTGCAAATTGCAAGTAAAAGAATAAAATACCTAGGAATAAACTTAACAAAGAATATAGACCTACATACTGAGAACTACAAAAGATTATTAAAAGATATTGAAAAGACACAATGAAATGGAAAAACAGTCCATTCATGGAAGAATCAACATAGTTATAATGGCCATATTACCCAAAGCAATATACAGAGTTAATGTAATCCCCATCAAAATCCTAAAGACATAGTTTAAAAAAACAGAACAAAAAAGTCATCAGATTTGTACAGGATCACAAAAGGCCCCAAAGAGCAAAAGCAATACTGAGGGGAAAAAATGAAGCTGGAGGTGTCACACTCTCTGACTTCTAATTATACTGCAGAGCTACAACAAACTAAGCAGCATAGTACTGGCAGAAAAACAGATACACAGACCAATGAAATAGAACTGAAAGCCCAGAATAAACCAACATGTATATGGGCAAAGGAGCTGAAAATACACAATGAAGAAAAGAAGGCCTCTTAAATAAATAGTGCTGGTAAAATTGACAAGCCACATGCAAAAAAATGAAGTAAGATTAGTTTGTCCCCGTTTACAAAAATTAACTCAAAATGGATCAAAGATCTAAATATAAGACCTAAAACAAACTATGTAGGAGAAAAATACTAAATTTACAGACCTCATACTCAGAGAGGATTTTAAAGTCAAAGGCAAAGGAGATAAAGGCAAAAATAAATGAATAGAACTATAACAAACTAAAAAGTTTCTACACAGCAAAAGAAACTGCCAACAAAACAAAAAAGCAAACAACTGAATGGGAGAAGATATTTGCAAGCAATAGCTCTGACTAGGCGTGACTATCCAAAATACAGGAGTGGGGAAAAGAAGGTTTACAGTAGTGTGTACATGAAAGTATACTCTTGTATTTTTATTAATTACTGTATTATTTTCTTCCGAGATCAGACGAGATCGGGCACATTCAGGGTTGTATGGCCATAGACTGTATTATTTTCTACAGAACTGTAAACCTACCCCTCTACATAAAGAACGCATTCAAATCAACACCAGACAACCCATTTAAAAAATGGGTAAAGAACCCTGAACAGACACCTCTCTCAAGAAGATATACAAATGCTCAACTTAATTAGCTATTAGGGAAATGCAAATCAAAACTACAATGAGCCCTGGCTGGTGTGGCACAATGGATTGAGCCCCAGCCTGGGAACACAAAGATCACTGGTTCAATTCCCAGTCAGCGCATATACCTGGGCTGTAGGCCAGGTCTCTAGCCAGATTCCCAGCTGGAGGCAAGTGAAAGGCAACCATACACTGATGTTTCTCTCCCTTTATTCCTCCTTCCTTTCCCCTCTCTCTAAAAATAATGAATAAAATCTTTTTTAAAAAACTACAATGGGAGATACCACCTCACACCTACTAGAATAGCTGTTATCAACATGACATGTAGCAAGTGTTGGAAAAGTTGTACTGAAAAAAGAACCCTAATTCACTGATGGTGGGAGTGTAAACTGGTATAACCACTATGAAAAACAGTATGTAGGTTTCTCAAAAAATTAAGAATATAGATCATATGACCCAGCAACCTCTCTTCTGGGTATCTGTCTGAGAAATCCAAAAACATTTTTCAGCACAATAAATGTCCTATGTTCACCCTGGCTGGTGGCTCAGTGGATAGGCACCAGCCTGTGAACCCAAGGATCACTGGTTCAATTCCCAGCCAGGGCACATGGCCAGGTTGCAGGGCAGGTCTCCAGCTGGATCCGTGGCTGGAGGCAGGTGAAAGGCAATTATACATACGTTGGTGTTTCTCTCCCTAGAATTAAAAAAAAAAAAAAAGTCCTACGTTCACTGCAGCATTATTCATGGTGGCAAAGACAAGGAAAAAACCAAAGTGTCCTTTGATAGATGATTGGATAAAGAAGATCTAATACACATATACATTGGAATACCGCTCGACTATAAGAAAAGATGTAATATTGCCATTTGCAACCACATGGATGAATCTTGAGAATATCATGCTAAGCCTAGTAAGACAGGAAAAGTAAAAACCATATCACTTCATATATGGGATACAAACCTGAAAGCAACAAATGAACAAACAAGAAAAACAAACAAAAACTCAGACACAGACGACAATATGGTAGTTACCAGAGGGAAGTGGGGTGGGAGGTTAGTAAAGGGTAAAGGGGATCAAATATATGGCGCAGCTTTGATTTTGGGTGGTGGGTACACAATGCAACATACAGATAATGTATCATAAGACTATACACTTGAAACTTTTATAATCTTACTGACTGATCTCACTCCACTAAATTTAATCAAAAAACATGTCAAATAAAGAACCTGTGGTGTGGCTCAGTGGGTTGAGCACTGGCCTAAAAATCCAAGTGCCACTGGTTCAATTTCCAGTCACAGCACATACCCAGGTTGCAAGCCAGATCTCCAGCCAGGTCCCCAGCTGGAGGCAGGTAAAAGGCAACCATACATTGATGTTTCTCTCCCTTTCTTCCTCCCTCCCTTCCTCTCTCTCTAAAAATAATGAATAAAATCTTAAAAAACAAAATAAAAAAGCCTGGAGTCAGTTTAAAAAAAAAAAAAAAAAACCAAATTGAAGGAAAAGACCTACCATCTGAGGGAGTTTTCCTTCCCTTCTTCTGTTTCAACATCTTCTGAGGTTTTGCTCCAGGAGAAAAGGCTTGAAAAATATGACAGTTTTAACCACATTCAGTCTTTGCTTAGCATTTATCTGATATTTTTCGTACATGTCTGCCATCCTCATGACTCCTAAAATCAGAGCAAGCCATGCAACTTTGTCTCAGCTCCACCTGAGCAGTTCAGTCAGTACCTTACCATAGCAGACACTCAAAAACGACTTTTTAAGCAAAAAGCTTCAACTTACATATCAGGGTTATGTGCACACCACCTGCTGAAAGAATTATCCTGACATATTTCACTCTGTTGTATCATTAGAATATACTATGTAGTACATTTTTATTTAGTCAAGATGTAGGAGTAAATATTAAGCCAGTGAGTCTTAATCTAGGGCCTGTGCTTCTCTGAGGTATCCATTAATTCCCTGAAATTGCATATACAATGTTATATATATGCACATATGCGCATTGTTCTTAGGGGCTCTACAGTGTTCAGTTATCAGAATCTACAAACCAAAAAAGGAACAAGAAGTGCAGCATAAGTCTCTTACACTTAAATCAATTTAAACAGGGAGCCCTGGCTGGTATGGTCAAGTGGATTGAGTGCAAATCTGATTGGGAGTTCAATTCCCAATCAGGGCTGTGGGGCCAGGTTCCCGGTTGGGGGCACATCAGAGTCAACCACACATTCATGTTTCTCTCCCTTTCTCCCTTCCTTCCCTTCTTTCTATAAATAAATAAACACATAAATACATAAATAAAATCTTTTTTAAAATCTAAAGCAGGGAACCGCCCTCGGGAAGCCAAGCAGGGCCCTGCACTTCCCCACTACCACAGTGTTAACTCATCTTAGGGGAAAGGAGATGTACCTCCTTGCTCCTCTTCCATCTGCATTGTGGCATCCCCTTTGATCCGAGCAGCCAGCTCATCAGCAAAGCTAGTTGGTCTTTTCTATAGGCAGAAGAGACAGAAAGAATCACTTTTTATAATATGCAAATTAGTAGTTTACTTTTGAATATCTAACCAAATTTTGTAAATAATCTAAAGAAATTAAAATGAGTGAAGTGTATAACTAAATGAATTTAAACACATGCTCCCTATACAGATCACCTGAGAAATATGACTCAGTGTTCCTTCAAAGGGAGATGCTCCATACTTCCTTATTTTTTTATACTTTCAAGAGCTAGACAAGAAAACTACCACAAAGTTCTTGGGTAGGGGGAGAAGGGGGAGTATTAGGGTCTTAAAATTCTGCAACTGAATATATTTTGAATAATCTGACTTGTAAAATTGTAACATTTAAAAGAGAAAGTGGTATTTGCAAGACAACTTAGAATACTCAACCATTAGTTTCAAAAGTAAAATACAAATATGATATAAAATAAGATGATTAAGTTATAAACGACCATAAAAGGAATGAGTCTGAGGTATTACTCCTAAAACTTTGCCAAGAGATCGCAACTATATTGTTTCTCACAGGTCTGGTATTTTCTTCAATGTCTTCGATATCTTCCTCCTCCTTCTCAGAGTCAGCAAAAATGTCACAACCATCATCATCCTCTTCTTCATCACTCATTTGTGCAGTGCGCTAAGAGCATAAACCAAGATTAGAACTATTAAATAAGCTGAAAAAGAAATACTGCTACTATTTAGCCTTTAGGCAAAATAGTAACAGTTTGTTAAATGCAGCAAACGTTATGAAGCAGTATATGTTAAAACAAATAATATATATTTTTAATGCAAGAGTAGCAGAATGAAATATTAAAAATATCCATCACTAGAAAAATGATTAAACTAAATACATATCATCTTAACAAGATTACTAATAGTTTTGTTTTGTTTTTTTCAATAAGCTACAACAATTAAAGAGATATCCAAGGCATTAAGTGAAAAAACTCTGAATGATAAACCCAGTATGATACTCTGTACCCCTTGGTCCCTCCACCATTTCCATGGGCACAGATATACTTATAAAAACAAAGAAAAACACTTTGGATATGCACATTCACAGATCATAACACCAGTTGCCTCTGCAGAGTGTAAAAAGATGAAGACTGGAGGGCTAAAACTAAGTTCTAATTTGTACAAAAGTGGCCGCTGGTGTGTCTAATTTTTAGAAAATTTTTAATGTTTAAATCAATAAACTGTGCCAGTCACCACACTAAAATCTTTAGAACTCTGAGATTAACTATGGTACACAAAACCAGTTTATCTTCAACAATACAAACAAATGGTTAAATCAATGCTTTTAATCACTAAACTATATTGTTTGAAAAACTGAATTTACAGATCCTAATAGTAAATTCCACAGAAAAAAATATGGAGTGATCATTAAAATTATATAGACTAGCCACATTTGTGAATTCAAGAGGGAAAATTCAAGCACCAACCAGAAAGTACTAAATCCTTTATTTGATAGTTGAAAAATATTTTTTGTATTTTTTTAAAAGATTTTATTATTTTTAGAGAGAGGGGAAAGGAAAGAGGCAGAGAGGGAAACAGGGAGAGAGACATCAATGTACGGTTGCCTTTCACCTGCCTCCAGCTACAGACCTGGCTGGAGACCTGGCTTGCAACCTGGTTATGTGCCCTGGCTGAGAATCAAACCAGCGACCTTTGGGTTCACAGGCCGGGGCCTTATCCACTGTGCCACCAGCCAGAGTTGATAGCTGAAAATTTTTATGACAAAATATTCCCAACTAGGAAACAAATGCAAATTGGGATAATCTCTATATATGGACTACACATATTATTATGGTAGCAAAAATTGTAATCCCAGTGCTAGTGAATTTATAGAAAATTTGTTTGCAGGATCTGTTATCTGGAATGTCAATAAAGAACCTTTACTATTAACTCTATACCACCTTATGCCTAAGGGAACACTTCACATAGGCAAAGGATTTTTATATATAAAAATATTGAATACACCATTACCTCAAAAATAAAGTCCTAAAATTATTTTCCATATACATTTAGAGACTATGAAAACATCAAATATTAGTATGCTTAAAAATGTAGAAGTTGAGCACTGGCTGGTGGAACAGTAGACCCAAAGGTCGCTGGTTCAATTCCCTAGTCCGGGTGCATGATCATATTGCAGGCCAGGTCTCCAGCAGGTCCATAGCTAGAGGCAGGTGAAAGGCAACTACACTGATGTTTCTCTCCCTCTCTCCCTTCTTCTCTCTCTAAAAATAATAAATAAATAAAATATTTTAAAAAGAATAAATAAATACGTAAATACACTGAAGTTGAGCCCTGGCTAGTGGCTCAGTAGATAGGTGCCAGCCTGCGAACCCAAAGGTCGCTGGTTAGATTCCCCATCAGGACACATAACCAGGTTGCAGGTCAGGTCTCCAAGCCCGGTCTGTAGCCGGAGGCAGGTGAAAAGCAACCATACATTGACGTTTCTCTCCCTTTCTTACTCCATCCCTGCCCTTCTAAAAATAATAAAAAATAATAAATCTTTAAAAAAAAAAAAAAAAAGCAGATGCTTACAAAACAAATTATAGACTATTTAAAATGACAAGGACAAAGAAACATTTATATTAATACAAAATAGCAGAAAATAAATAATGTACATATTACAAAAAGAATATATCCTTAGAAGGGTGCCCAAAAATTAAGACAATTATACTATAACAGTAAGATTAGAAGGTTTTCAACTTTTGAGTATTCCTATTACTGCTACACTATCTTAAATTTTAAAACGGTAAAAAGAGATTCAGTTTGAGTAAATGGGCCTTCTTGTAGAGGCTGTTTCCTAATGTTGTTTTTGACTTCTTTTTTTCTTAAGGAAAATTAATATAAAGCACAAAGTAAAATTTTAAAAAATATATACAAGAGAATATTGGCCTAAAAACATGAAATGACTGAAGGAAAATAAGTTGTAAATATGAATAAATCCTTATTTTCAATTGTTGTAAAGTAATTTTAGTATCTATTTAACATATTTCAATTAACATTTAAAAGTAAAATCACTTTTAATACATAAGCCTTACCTGATTTTGATCATTGTTACTATGAGTGGCAAAATCTTCATCTGACTCCTGTAGGGGGAAAAGGGCTTTATTGTTAATAGAAGCTTTACTCAGAAGCACAGCATAATTTTGGGTCCCAACACTCAATCTCTGTACTGATTACTAGTCACCTCAAGGATCAAGGTATAGACAAGGTGGATAGCTGGCTATATCATTACGGGCTGCAGTATTTTGTGGTTAATTAAAACATCTTTAATAATTTGCTCATGTCTCCCTGACTATTGAATTTAAAGTAAGAGTTGCACATTTAATTAACTAATTATCCGAACTTGGTTTGTATTATTTTACTTTTTGGACTCCACTCTCTATATTCCCTTTTAAATAGGATAACTTTCATCAGGCCCAGGAAAGGAACATCAGTATCTGCCACCAGCAATTACATAAAGCTTTACATTGATGGCTAAAGGCAAAGGATTAGCTAATGACCATCAATTACAGTGAGGTTATTTAAGGAAAGCTTATTTTCTACCATTAGGTGTTTAATTTGGAGGGCTGGCTGAAGGAGGGCAGGGTAAAAAGACAGGAGAAAAGAAAGAAGTATATGCATACAATCCCGTCTCCTTTTAGAAATCCACACTCAATGTATCTACCCTTTGCAATTAATGAATATTCTGTCTAAAGAAACAAAGCCAAGCCCTGGCTGGTGTGGCTCAGTAGATCAGTGTTGGCCTGTGAACCAAAGAAACAAAGCCAGATTCAACAGTGGTCAAGGTCCACAGGCTCAGTCCCTAGAGCAAGAAGGCAGGCTATACTCTGGATATCAAGATGTTAGCAGCAATAATAAGGCTAAAACATAAGTGGATGCTTTAAGTATTCTTCTTGTCTTGAAGGTTTTATAAGTTTCAAATCTGGACACACTTTTCCTATAATTATTCAAAGATAGAGCTTACTACAAGATTGTATCTCAGGGAGCGATCCCACCAAAATATCTAAGCTGTCCCTTTCAAAATATATTGGTAAAAAGAGGATTTGTTGGGGAGGTGGAAGGGAAAGAAATAGTAAAAGAGATTAAAACAGTTTTCCTTGTTTTTCTTCACTTCAGAAAAGGGCTTCTACACCGTTAAAAAAATTTATGAAAACAGATTGCTAATTCACAAACATCTATTTACACTGTTTTAAAAGATTTATGAAAACAAATTGCTAATTCACAAACATTTACTTAAGCACCTTAAATTTCCTGATACTCATAACCTGGACACACTTACCTCTTCCTCATTCTCTTCTTCACTGTCTGCAATGCTACCAGGATCGCTGCCTACTGAACCTTCTATTTAGAATAAAAATAAGGGTTATTATCAATATTCATAAGAAAGTGTGCTTAGTTTCTTCTCAAAATCATAAACCACCACCTACCAGCATCAC
This sequence comes from Noctilio leporinus, assembly GCA_004026585.1. Lineage (NCBI taxonomy): Eukaryota > Metazoa > Chordata > Mammalia > Chiroptera > Noctilionidae > Noctilio > Noctilio leporinus. The sequence continues at coordinate 72,956 of PVIW01006457.1, forward strand.
AAAAATTTTGATAAAACTATATAACTGGAATTAAAAGTATCTGCACTATAATGAGGAATGACATATTTATCTAGTCTCCAAGTATCTCCCCATAAGATACTTAATAATTACCAAAAATTATTGATTACAAAGAAAAAAACTGACTATTATGAAAAGAAAGGCTTTTTTTTTGGACAACTAAATGCAGCGAGTGACCCTGGATTGGATCCTGGGTCAGTGGAAAGAAGTGACTGGAAAGGACATCATTGGGACAGTTGGCAAAATATAAATATGACTGAGGATTAATTAATAATATTATGTCCAGTAAAATTTCTTGGCTTTGATAATTTTAGTGTGGCTATGTAAAAGAATATCCTCGTTCTTCAAAAATACACACAGGATATTCAGGAGCGACAGGAGCGACAGACAGAATGTCTGTCTGATGTCTGTCAAATAGGTTCAGAAAAAATATTGTGTGTGTATATATATATAATACAGAAAGACATATAACAAATGTGGTGAAATGTTAACAACTGGTAAAGCTGAGTGAAGGGTATGTGGGAGTTCTTGGTACTATTCTTACAACATTAATGAAAAGTTAGAAATTATAATATTTTAAAATAAAAAGTTAAGATATAAAAATTAAAACTAACAAAAATATTTGGTGCAAAGAGTACCTTCACTGGATAGCTCTCCAAGACCTACATCTTCTTGCTCCATGAACAGCTTTGACCCAATTAAATAAGGTAAAGGACGGTCAATGTATAGATCCTATAAAAAATGTTAGAAAATAAGCTATTAAATATTTAGGTTGAAATAAAATTAAGTTTTCCATTTGATACCTTGTTTCATCTGACTACCCCCAAAAATTTACATAATAAAAGTAGAGTAAGAAAAAAAAGCAAGATTAAAAAAAAAGAAAGAAAAAAGAAAACCCACACTAATTTTAAAAAGTCAAATCCTAGGCAAAGATAGCAAAATGAGGATGAATTGCACAGAATCAAGTGCATAGTTATATTAACAAAAGTAGCAAAAGCCTGCAAAACATTTACCAGCAGTAATCAAACAGGGAAAGGGGCACAAGTTCATAGCAAAAGGAGGACCTAGAGAAGAAATCAGAAATTCTGGCAAGCTTTAATGACTCTCTAGTCCTACCTTCCTCTCCTAAAAAGCGGCACTGATAAGCAAAAATTGAACAATTGATCTATCAATCTTGAGATTCCTCAATAAGAGTCCTAAATTTGGAGGGAAGCACACTGAAGAAATAACCCACATGGTTTTACATGACTATGAGAGGGCAGGTGGGTATGTCTAAGTTTCAAAGAGGAGGTATAGACAAACAGGTCACACACATAGCATAAACGGAATCAAGGACTCCCTCACACTGCATCAGAATAAAAGAGAAAGCTGCAGGAGAGCACATTAGCATGGGCTAGATGAAAAAGGAACAAACAAACAGCATGGCAACTATGCAAATACCTATAGTAAACAAAATACATGTAATATTTAAAAGATGAGTATGAACCTATCAGGGAAAATATCTCAAAAAAGAGAATAATATCCCCTAAAGGTTCACACTGTAGAATTTAGGAAAGTGAGGATGGTAAAGTAAGACCAGATAACAAAACATCAGAATGAAATGAAGGAAACAGGGTACATGATAATACATATTAGAGGCCCATAAATCACACATATTAAAAACTTAAGGACAAGGAAGCAACTCCATCCCTAGGACAACTTCCCATGTCCATGCTGGAGGAAAAGGTGACTTGTCCTCTGAGTAGTATGATTCTTTTGCCATAATATCTCTTCCCTATGAAAAGATTCTGGGGGACAAGGAGAAATAATTCTGGTGCTTCACAAAACAGAAAAGTTTAGGAAGGTTAATGTAAAAGTTAAAGATACAACAACAACTAATTTGGTGCAAAGACAGTAAAGTGATAATGGGGCTAACTGCTGACTTAGAAGAATTTCCCAAATCCTCCTGTCACAGAGAAAGTGGTATGTGGCTTGGAACTAAGAGTGTGGCCTAGGAAATAGAATTCCCAGATTCCATTGCTAAATTCTAAATCCCTCAGTAAAAAAGCAAGACAGCAAGTGTAACAGTGGTAAAGAATCAGCCCCAACTTGGCATGACACTGTAAGCTCGAACTGAAAAAAAAGAAAAGTACAGCTGAATGAATGACTAAAAGAGTTTGTTTTTGTGAAATGTTTCAATTTGTAGGGCACTTTAGTGTAACAAGGACTCTCAAAAACAATACAGCCACATTTTTGTGTTTACTTGAGTGATTCTTGTGTTGCCCTAATTGACTCCTTTGCCAATCTGAGAGAAAATAATAGTAAAGCAATAAATACCTATTTGACTAATGTTCTGTTCATACACATGCATAGCAGCTTTTTTCATAATAGCCAAAATCTGAAAACAACCCAAATATCTTTCAATGCTTCCGCAGTGTCCCTTGGCACAAGCTACAGAATTCAGGTTCCTAACAATCTCTACCTTTCATGAGCCTTCTCATCTTCCAAACCCAATTCAAGTCTCATCTTTTCTCTAATTTACCCAGTTTAGAAGTCACTCCTTCCTCAGAGTACTTATGATGGTGACTCTCGTAAATGTCCCCTCTCTTCTCACTGTCTGGTAATGCTATAATAAGCATTCTGAGAGTAGGAACCATGCCCTGAAACTTCGTACTCCCCTTACTTTGCACACAGCCTTGGACCTAGTAAATATTTAGTCAATGCTCCTGCAAAGCAAGTTCTTCTGATGGAGTCACTCTGAGAATGCTAAGCGATATGTTCACTTGCTTGAAGTAAAGTCCATGTCTTGGTAATTCCATGTCCAAATAAAGTATCCAAAACACAACTGGTACAACAATTAATATTTGAATTGCATGTCTTTACCTTTGGTTCGAGGATCAGTTCCACCCGCTCATTAGCATCATCTTCCTCAGAGTCTGAGTTTCCTGCTTTTATATCTAATTGTTCAAATGCACTGTCCAATACTTGTAAACCATAGTTCACAGCCTCCTGAACTTTAGGAATCAGATCTACTTCTTTCTGTTCCCGGGTCTTCTCCTACAAAAATATATTGTTCAGCATGAATCTTCAATATATTGATACCATCGTAATAAAACACTATGAATGTTCTCTAAAGCCTAGACTCCTGCTCAAAAATAAAAATAATAATAATAAATTAATTTAAAAGGCAGATTCTGATGAATGCCTTAACACACACTTTGGAGTATGTTTAAATCCCAAATTTATCACTTTCAGGATATCAATCAAGGTAATAGCCCCAGAGCTCCAGACTTATCATCTATGAAACCAAAAGAATATTGCATGATGATTCGGCTAGAAAACTTAAGTAAAAGCACAGTAACAATGAATGGTATATCACAAGCCCTCAAATGGGTTCCACTTTCCTGCTATAAGAGCAGTGATGGCCTAGATTCTTAGCTTCACTATAACTGTTTCCCACTATCCTTGGTTAATTAATGCTGCTTTGGACAATTTTAGGAGTAAAAAGCTAGGAGGAAATACTCCAGCCAGATGTGTCATTTTAAAATTACAATTAAAAATAATGATAATTATAGACAATTACAGTTATTTCATAAATTTGTTTCAAACCAATACAGGATCAGTTTCATCTCTAATCTACCCTGGTTTATCAGCCTAAAAACAATCTTCTCCACCCACCCCAGAAGTCTGTATAAATCACCAACATGCTGAAAATAGCCCACAAGTTTCCATTTCCTACAACAGCAGCTCCCAGTGACAGTCCCTTATACATTCAACTATGTCATCATTTATAATTATTGAAAAAAATTTAGCATTATTCTCTTTTCACAAATAGTCTAGAAAGTGATTCATAATTATAGAAAGAACAGTGTTGTTTTGAGGGCCCAAAGGAAAAAACCTACGAGAATTTTACACTTCTATCTCAAATACGGAAGTGTTTCTAATTTAGCTTTTTTTTGTTTTAATTGCATCTGGTATGCTTGCTTCTAAATAGGTAACACTATACTAAGTGTGTGAAAATACATCTGTGAAATAAATATATAGTGGCTTTTTAAAAATACTTCACTAAATACCTTCACTTTGAAATTGAATCTTGTCTTGGTGTAACTGGGTGCTATTGCATTTAAATAGTTAGCAAATCCTTCAGTACTATTAAAAGTATAAGTATTAAAAAAAAAAAAAAAACTTTGGAGCCCTGGCTGGTGGCACTGTAGATAAGGCGCCAACCTACAAAATGCAAAGGTTGCTGGTTTGATTCCCAGCCAAGGCACACATAACCAGGTTGTAAGCCAGGTTGTAAACCAGGTCCGTGGATGAAGGCAGGTGAAAGGCAACCATACATTGATGTCTCTCTCCCTCTCTGCCTCTCTCCCTTCCCCTCTCTCTAAAAAATAATAAATAAAATCTTTAATTAAAAAAAAAAAAAAAAACTTTGTATTTACAATAAAAAGCTGGGCTCTGGCTGATGTGGCTCAGTGGATTGAGCACTGGTTTGTGAATCAAAGGGTCCACCAGTTCGAGTCCCAGTCAGGGCACATGCCTGGGTTGAAGGCCAGGTTCCCATTGGAGGCATGAGAGAGGCAACTTTCTTCCTTCCTCACTCTCAAAAAATAAATGCATATAATCTCTAAAAAAAAAAAAAAAAAAGGCTGGGAATAGGGAGAACTGTAGCTCATTTCTAATATTCCTTCCTAATCTAACAGTTTCATATATTACAAGCCCCAGTCACCTATAAAGTAGCAACTTTTTCAAATGATTTCTATTTTTCAAGTTAGAGCTGATTCAAAGTTACTTCCATAATAAACTCAGTCACATTCCCACTGTGGTTTCCTGAATGGGAGGAAAAGGGTACAACTTTTGCTAGAGGCTCAAGAACATAGGCCTTTGGCCTATGATGTGGGAACCCAGGAATAACAAAAGGAAGCTACAGGGGAGAAAAGGTAGGGACTGCTGCCCCTCAACTCCTCAGCCCAATTTATGAAGTGCTCTAACTCCCCGCTGCCTGCACCTTCCTCTTCATAAAATACCAGGTGTATCTCCTAACTTGGAACCTTAGCTTATCGCAGGCTTTCTTGCTAAAATGGCCTTAAAATCTGGCCTTTCTTTCCTCAGTCAATTAACATCTCATCCTTGAAACTTTTCTCTGTCTATCATACCTGCTGAGCTCTTTCACATCTGAATCTCAAAAGCAGTCAGCAGCCATGGAACTCTGACATGCTATATCCTGCCACCTCAACCAAGACTGCAGCCTCCTAAAGGCAGTCTTTCTCCACATCACTAGCTCCTTGCAATCTTCCCAGTCAGTAATGTTCACTCTAGTCCGTATCCTTTGCACTAACACATCCTAAAGCACTTAGAAGGCACTCCAGTGTCTGTGGACTACCTAGCATTCACCTTACTGTCATTTGCAACTGGTAGGAATAAGAAGCAAAGGAATCTTGAAAGGATAGTGAATAGTCTTCAAAGAACTTACAAACTACAGCCCAGGTTCTGACCTGTTCATGTATAGCCCTCAATGTAAAATGTTTTTCGTTTTTTGTTTTTTTATTTTTAAAGGAAAGGGAGAAAGAAAAGAGGAAAATGAATAAAAGGAAAAAAGACAAAGATGAGATAGACCAATAAGGCCGGTAAAGCCTAAAATAGTTACTGACTGGCCCTTTACAGAAAAATCTCTGCTCAACTGGGCTCTATTCTTAAGCCAGAATGCAGGAACTTTACTGTACATTTCTTAATATACTAAGTTTCAGAAGTAAAGGAGTTTAATTGTTGGGCTGACAGGGTCAGTCTTCCCCATTTCCCCAACACCCATCACCCACCAGCCACATTACATTCCTCCACCACCTCTCATTTCTAAGTCAGGAACTCAACAGAAGAAGGATTTAATGCAAGTACCTGTTCTGCTTTTTCTGCCTCAGCCTTGAGAACCGGCTCCTCCACTTCTTCATCATAGACACGCTAAATATGGAAGAAGGTTCATTTTTAAATGGTCAAAACATCATTTGGAATAAATTATAGTTAAAGAATTCAGTACACAATTTTTTTTAAAGGATGAATAACACAATAAAGATAAGGAAGAAATGATTATTTAACAAATGGCTGAGGCCACCAATTAGGGACAAAAATGAAGTATCAGTAGTCAATTCAAAAGCAACTAAATTTTAGGAAAAAAGAAGACAAAATTGACTAGGAGACTTGAAAAGGACTTCAATCTCATCGTTTACCAAGGAGTCACAAAAACAGTAATTTGGCACTTTTCGCACCTTTTTAACCTCATACTTAATCCTGATCGGGTAATGATACAGGTTAACTCAAATGTAGACTACAGAGAACATCAACTGGTAGAACTTATCTATTACCTACTTGGTAACAAGGGTTTTAACATTTTGAGCACCAGAGATAGTAAAGGTAAAAGGTACTTTCATTCTGTTGCTTCAAATGGTTGGTAAATTTTATTATCCTATTGCATTTATATGAAAATAGAAAGCCCTGGCTGGTGGCACAGTGGATAAGGCATTGTCCAGCGAACCCAAATGAGCTAGTTCCATTCCTAGCCAGGGCACATAACCAGGTCTCCAGTTAGATCTGTAGCTGGAGGCAGATGAAAGGCAACCATACACTGGTGTCTCTCTCTCCCTTTCCCTCTCTCTAAAACTAATATTTTTTTTAAAAAAAGAGAGAAAATTGATAGGCCATGCCCACCAATAATTGGCCAGCAGGCCAGGTATTTTACTGACCCATGGCCATAGACACTGCTGGTCTCTCCTTCCCACACAGAGCTATTGCTCCAACAACTCTTCATGATTTCCTTTGTTGTTGTTAATGTACTTATTGTTTTATAAATGCTTACTATAAACATTGGGGTGATACAAGTGTTCTGGAATTAGACACTGGTAACAGTTAAAAAAATTAGTGAATATAGTAAAACCTGCTGACTTGCACACTTGAAAAGGGTGAATTTTATGGAATGCAAATTGCATCTCAAATAACACTAAAAAGTCAATATAAAGATACATGGGGGGGGAGGGAGAGGTAGAGGCAAAGATGGGGAGCAGCTTAGACAAGAACCTAGTATAAAGGAACCATGGACATGGACAACAGGTGGGATTGACTTTGGGGGGAATGGGTGGGTGGGTGGGGGGACAGAGGGGAGCAAAAAGGGGATAGATGTAATACAACAACAATAAAATTAAAAAAAAAAAAAAAAAAAGATACATGGAAAAGAGATATATTTTAAAATATTTCCTGCCCTATTTCCAACCTAACCCTTGGAATACCCAATTTAAGCTTTGTGTGTACTCCCTTACGTTTCCTGTGGCACTTACACAAATATATACAGACATTTGCCCATATGCAGAGTTCTCCTACCCTCCCTGCTTAAAAAAAATCCCCAATTGTCTGCCCCACTTTTCCACTTAATGTTCTCATAAGCCATTTTCTCAGTCAATACATGTAGATTTGACTCAGTCTTCTTAACATATGGTATGAACTTAACCACAACTAATTCGACAGTTCACTATCGGTGAATATCATGGAAAGTCCGAGTTTATGCTCTTGTAAAAAACTGCTGTAAAAATATGCACACATATATTCTTAGTCCCTGGCCCTTTATTTCTATAGGCTTTCCAAAATAGAATTAACAAGTCCAAGGATAAAACTGTTTTTTAATCTTAATAGCTCCTTCCAGATTACTACCCACAAATCTGTGATAACAGACACTGCCACCAACATTTTCAAGTGGCCCAATTCTCAAACCTTTGCCAACAGGTATAATTCACCTTTTAAAAATATCTGCCAATCTGATGAGACAGTGTTATGTTTAAATGTCCACATCTTCTGACCCAAGAATTCCACTTGTTAAAATTTAGGTCCATTAAAAATAATCATAAATGCAAATAATAAGATGTTTATGGCACTATGATTTACAGTGGTAAGTCACCAACACCAAATTTGTAATTCTACACAATCTCAATCAAAATGCTAATAGGATTTTCTGTGGAACTTAGCAAGATAATTCTCGAATTCACATAGAAGAATAAAAAGCGAATGATAACCATCACAATTCTAAATAAAAAGAAGCCATGGGGACTTGCCCTATTAAAATGTATGAAAAATCTATGATATTTAAGAGTATGATACCGGCACACAGTAGATAAAGATAGTAAAACACAGAGGCCAGAATTACATATAAGCCAGATTTTTAAACAAATTTTTTAAAAAGATTTTATTTATTTAGGGAGAGTAGAACAGAAGGAAAGAAGGAGAGAAACACCCTTCGGTTGCCTCCCGCACACCCCCAAACAGGAACCTGGCGTACAACCCGGGCATGTGTCCTGACCAGGAATCAAACCAGTGAGCTTTTTGTTTACAGGCTGATTCTCTATCCACTTAGCCACACCAGCCAGGGTTGTAATCCTGATTTTACATTCACATAAACATATATGTACACACATGCATCCATCCTCGTAAGTCAGTAAGGAAAATAACCATCCAATAAAGTTAAATCACTGAAAACAAAAACAAAATGAGATCCCTACCTCATACGACATATACGCATTCATACACATTCACAAATATATACTCCCTAAGTAAGAGGAATAAAAAGACGCACAAAGGAGCCCTCACCTAAAATGTTTATAGAGTTAAGAGGAAAAATGGGCAGTTCGTGTCTTTGAAGCAAGTACAGCAAAATATTAAAATCTGTTAATGCAGGATGGTGCATATCATTAGCATCTGTGGTTATTACCTGTTCTTTTCTAGACATATGAAATACTTCACTAAAATTTTTTTGAAAGACTGTTAAATAAATTATGATTTAGCCATATAGCAGAATAATAAAAATTAGGTTCATAAAAGCCTGACAGATGTGTTAAAATGTTTACAAAATAATAAACATTAAGAAAAATGCAGGCTGCAAATACACACACACACACACACACACACAGAGTAATCTAGAAAAGGTTAAAGTTGCCCTGGCTGGTGTGGCCCAGAGGACTGAGAATCAGCCTGTTAACAGAAAGATTGCTGTTTCAATTACCAGTCAGGCCAGGTCCCTGGCTGGTTAGGGGTTACCAGTCAGGCCAGGTCCCTGGTTGGTTAGGGGTATGCAAGAGACAGCCAATTGACGTTTCTCGCTCCCATCAATGTTTCTCAACCTCTGTTTCCCTCTCCCTTTCTCTCTCCCTGAAAATAAATTTATAAAATCTCCAAAAAGAAGAGTGAGAGAAAAGGTTAAAGTTTAAAAAAAGATACCAGAAAGAAATATGGCAAGATTATAGTTGATTTTTTTGTAGTTAATTTTTTAACTTTAACTTTCATAATTTTTATCAATGCCAATTTCTTCTACAATGAGTGTTCAATACCCTTATACCAAGAAAAGAAAAAACACTTAAAAGCCCAATGTCTATATGGGAAATGGATTTGGAATACATATGCCAAAATGTTGAGTAGCTCCCCACTAGCTGATAAAATTTCAGATGCTTCTTCTTTTTCCGTATCTTTTCTCTTATTGTTTGATAATGATCAGAAAATTGAGAAACAATATGCAAGCACAGGAACAAAAAATAAGTAATTCTTAAGCCCTGGCTGGTGGCTTAGTGGATAGGCACTGGCCTGCGGAACCCAAAGGTCACTGGTTCAATTCCCCAGCCAGGGAACATAACCAGGTTGCAAGCCAGGTCTCCAGCCAGGTCTGTAGCTGAAGGCAGGTGAAAGTCAACCATACATTGATGTCTCTCTCTCTCTCTCTGCCTCTCTCCCTAACCCTCTCTCTAAAAATAATATATAAAATCTTTAAAAAATAACAATAATAATAAATTCCTAAAATTAAGACTTTTAAGACATAGCAGCCTCAGAATTTAAATAGCAAGACCATTTTCTCTAAAAGGTGGAGATTCACACTGAACTCTGAACAACACCAATATCTTTTCCCCCCTGTGCCTGTCATTAAAAACTACCTCACAAGACATCAACAGCCTGCAAGCTGGAAAGTCAAACATGACATCTAAGAAACCAACCAGTAAACCCATAAAAGCCATGGAAGATTTTGAAAGTAACCAGGATTGTGCATCTTAAGTACTCAATACACAGCAGATATGAATGCTAACTTCCTTCATCCTTACTAGGCTAAACTCAACAGATTCATGTGTTTTATGATCATTTTTAAATCAGGTAGCTGTACCCAGAATTTGGAAATATCTTGGGTATTTCAACTCAAAATATCTTTTCCTATTTGGAGAGACATGATAAGAGGTAAAGATGGGGAACTGGAGAAAAGGGGACCAGGGGTAGGGGAATTCTAAACAGATTATACACAGCCCTGGTCCTTTTCATGTACTGTATGTGTTCTCTCATTCATTCATTCATTCAAATATTCACTGAGTCCCTATGTATCAGGTTTGTGCTGAGCTCAAGGAATAAAACAGCAGAAATATGGGACTTGATTCATTAGGGAAATTCACTGCATATCAATAAATATTAAATTATAACTTTGGGAAATATTACTGAATAAGTTACTAACTAGGTTAACTAACGTTTCAGAACAAAATTCTTAAATTAACAGATCAATAATTAAGAATTGCACTCCCTCCTGTTAACACACTGAAGCATTTTGTTAATTAGCATTTCTCCTCTTTCAGGGTCCCCTCTGGAGCCTTTACTAAAAGCTCTAATTTCTCTTGCCCTACAAAGTTCTAAATGCTGTTCAGTTTCACTAATTCCATAGTGCAGTTTACAATCTTATAGCTGCCTCTGAGGTAAATTACTAAAACCCATAAACCTAACTGACTTTGAGTATCTTTCTAATAGACCAAGAAACCAAATGGTACCACCCCTTAAGCCAGAATTATAATACATGAGTACCAATGTAAGGTTTTGAAAAAAATACAAAAAGAGCCAAATTACTGCCAAATATAAGACCAGCCTATAGATATTTTGAGAGTTTCAACCCTATTTTCAATATTATCATGTTCTGCCATGAATTGAAACAACATGTAGCACACATGTTACAAGGGTTTGGAAAGCAGTTAATTTAGCAATGGCAACAGACACATCCAGAGGGGAATTAGGGCTGCAGACTGGAATGAGCAGAGACATAAAGAACTAAGGGGATGGACAGATGGATGGAAAATAGAAATCCAAGAAGTGGGAAAAAAACAAAGAACTATTACGAAAAGAAAAAACGATCAACAAAACACACATACACACACACACACAAACCTAGATCATAGGAAACCTAGATCTAAGAAAACTTGGACAAAAAAGAAGAGCTGAGGAGAAAACCATGATTCAGAGAAAGAAGTTTATGATGCCCCCCAACCTCAAAGTATCAATCTGGTACCAATCCAATGCCAATGTGGTACAGGCACTTTGGGCACAAAAGAAACCTCCCAGCTTTATTCCTCGCCCAGTCTAGGGCTACAACACTGTCTGCAGAGAAGAGCTGAGGGCCTAATCCAGTAGAATGAGAACATGTATGCACATTTAAAATGCCACCAAATTCAGCTTGATGAAAAAGTGATGGTAATGCATATGCCAATATGGTAAAGAGTCCTATAAACTAGCTCTTCCAGTGAGAAAGATGCTTAGAAACAAGCAGGAATATTGTGTGTAGCCAACTAGAATACGACTACAGATTTTACTAGAATACTTGTTATATTTTAAACTTACTGGTAAAGGGATCTCTAAGATCTGTATGTTAAACATAGCCCCTCCCGCAAAAGGCTAGTCATGGCATTTCAACCAGAACTACTAAAAAATGCACAAACATACTGCATAAGCTACATGTATAACAATATTTGATATTTTCTTAAGAATCCAGAATCATGGACTTTTTAAAATCTTGCAATTATCAAAATCTTTATTACTCCACATCTAACAATTTTAGGGAACAGCCTACTTTGTTAATCTTCCTTTCAAAGATTAATTAATGCTAACACTCAGGAAGTTAGTCACCCTATGAGAAATACATATATATCAGTTTAAGCTTCCTCTCCACTCTCATCTCTCAATAGTCTCATCTTCACTCACTGGGTTCCAACCACACTTGCTTCCATTCTACACTGAAATTACACTAGTATGGGAGAGTGTGATCTTTTGTAAGGAGAGGCTCTATATAACTTATCTGTGTATTCCTAGAACCTAGCACTTAACAGAAACTCAATAAATAGAGTTACATATGGTGTTATAACTCAGTAATCTATTTAGTTAATTCTACATCATAGGTTCAGTCATCATAACAAAATGTTAACTGAGAATATTCCAAGTGAACACATACATGCCTTTAATTCATCCTAACATGATGCAATAATCAATAACTATAGCCACATGTGGATGGCTCAGAAGACCTGACCAGGTGCATGGCTCTCTTTACAGAATATGCCATAACCAGGCTTGTTTGAGTGTCACACAATTCAGCACAACTGCTGACTAATCTCAAAATTAAAAAGGGATGAAAACACTAGAATAAGGAAATTTTATCATTAGGTATTTTTTTTAACTTTATTAATTTTATTTTTTTTCTTTCAAGATTTTATTATATTTAGAGAGAGGAGAAGGGAGGGAGGCAGAGAGGGAGACATCAATGTACGGTTGCCTTTCACCTGCCTCCAGCTACAGACCTGGCTGGAGACCTGGCTTGCAACCTGGTTATGTGCCCTGGCTGGGGAATTGAACCAGCAACTGGGTTCGCAGGCCAGCACCTATTTACTGAGCCACCAGCCAGGGTTACTGGTTTATTTTTAAAGAGGAATTAATCTAGAGAAAGAAGCTTCAATTACCAAGAACCAATACTCTTATCAAAATGTAGAAGGGAAATTAATAATAGGTCATATAATTTCACAATGACTCTTGAACCTTGAAAAAGTATTATTTATAAGTCTGAAGTAACTAAGTAACTCACATTCTCAATGAACTGGGTATTCGACAGCATAAGGAAGTCATTGAAGACATTATGTAGGCGACAATCTGTGGCTTTAGTTTCCCGAATTAGTCCATCTACTTGCTTCTTGATTTCATGAGTCCTAGAGATAGTCTGCTGTGAAAATTCCTGTAGAAACTGCAGTAGCTATTTTAAAAAATAAAGGTACACAAGTATCAATATTATATGCATCTATTCTTTGTAACAAACAACCATTTCCTTTTAGCTTTGTGAGTGTATGCTGGAATGCACAAGGGATACTGGTTTTGTCTGTACTAAGGCCAAGTGGCACTGAAAAAACATTTAGAAAGCTCAGCGAAACGGTGGCAAGTCCATGGGCACCTGGTATTTCATTTCTGGAGGAATTTTTTTAAATATTTTATTTATTATTTTTCAGAGGGAGGGGAAGGGCGAGAGGCAGAGGGGGAGAGAAACATCAATGTGTGGTTGCCTTTCACCTGCCTCCAGCCACAGACCTGGCTTGCAACCTGGTGATGTGTGCCCTGACTGGGGAATGCAACCAGGGACCTTTGGGTTCGCAGGCCCGCACTTATCCACTGTGCCACCAGCCAGGGCTGGAGGAATTTTTAAAGGTCCTGTTTTGTTGTCATTCTACTGGGGTCACATACAAAGGACAAAATAACAAATTACTACATTTTTAAAATCCTATTCTTTGCAATCACAATTCTGAGCTTCCCCGGCCACTGCCTGAAGAACTCCACTCAAGGATAACCATAGACTGATTTGTCTACTCCCGACCCCCTACTAATCCAGAGTCCCTCACGGAGTCGCCTCACTAGTGCCGGAGCAATCCCGGGGGGCAGGGGAAACCGACTGGCCCTCTTGAGTAAGAGAAGCCCTCGGGCTGGGCCAGAGCCCAAGCAGAAGCACCATGGACTGTAAGACTAAAGCTGCAGACAGGTCTGTCGCTCTCGGGCCCAGGGCACTGCCCTGGCGGCGGGGGGGGGAGGGGGGTGAGG
>PVIW01006458.1:0-44779 GCA_004026585.1 Noctilio leporinus
CCTGTTGTCCATGTCCATGGTTCCTTTATACTAGGTTCTTGTCTAAACTGCTCCCCTTCCTTGCCTCTTCCTCCCCCCTCCCCCTAACCCCCTTCCTCCTGACCACTGAAGGCCTATTTACTGTATTCATATATTTGGTTCTGTTTTGCTTGTTATTAGTTTTATTCATTATTGTCCCGTGATGGGTGAGATCATATGATATTTGTCCTTCACTGACTGGCTTATTTCACTAAGCATAACACTCTCCAGTTCCATCCATGTTGTTGCAAAGGATAGGAGTTCCTTCTTTCTTTCTGCTATATAGTATTCCATTGTGTAAATGTACCAAAGTTTTTTGATCCAATCATCCACTGATGGGCACTTAGGCTGTTTCTAGCACTTGGCTATTGTAAATGGTGCCATTATGAATATAGGTGTACATAGGTTCTTATGAATTGGTGTTTCAGGATTCTTTGGGTATAGTCCAAGTAGTGGAATTGCTGGATCAAAAGGCAGTTCCATTTTTAGTTTTTTAAGGAAACCTCATACTGTTTTCCACAATGGCTGCACCAGCCTACATTCCCACCAACAGTGTGTGAGGGCTCCCTTTGCCCCACATCCTTGCCACCACTTGTTGTTTGTTGATTTGTTGATGATTGCCATTCTGACAGGTGTGAGGTAGTATCTTATTGTGGTTTTAATTTGCATCTCTATGATGACTAGTGATGTTGAGCATTCTTTCATATGCCTCTGGGCTCTTCGTATATCTTCCTTAGTGAGTTGTCTGTTCAGGTCCTTTGCCCATTTTTTAATTGGGCTGTCTGTCTCCCTGGTGTTGAGTCACATTAGTTCTTTATATATTTTGGAGATCAGACCCTTGTCTGAGGTATCATTGGCAATTATTTTTCCCATACAATTGGTTCCCTTTGAATTTTGTTGATATTTTCTTTAGCTGAATAGAAACTTTTCAATTTCATATAGTCCCATTTGTTGGTTCGTTCTTTGATTTCCTTTGCCCTTGGTGAAGTATCAGTAAACATATTTTTGCGTAGGATATGCAAGAGTTTACTGCCTATATTGTTCTCCAGGAAAAATATGGTGGCACTGTTTATGTTTAAATTCTTTATCCATCTTGAGTTGATTCTGGTGTATGGTGTAAGTTGGTGGTCTAGTTTTATTTCTTTGCATGTTGCTGTCCAGTTCTCCCAACACCATTTGTTGAAGAGACTGTTTTGACTCCATTTGATGTTCCTTCCTCCTTTGTCAAATATTAGTTGACCATAGAGTCCTGGGTTAATTTCTGGGCTCTCTATTCTGTTCCATTGAGCCATATGTCTATTTTTATGCCAGTACCAGGCTGTTTTGATGACAGTAGCCTTGTAGTATTGTTTGAAGTCTGGTATTGTGATTTCTCCTACCTTGTTCTTCTTTCTCAAGATTGCTGTGGCTATTCATGGGTGTTTTTGGATCCATATAAATTTTTGAAGTATTTTTTCTATTTCTGTGAAGTCTGTCATTGGTATTTTAATTGGGATTGCATTGAATATGTAGATTGCTTTGGGTAGTATGGACATTTTAATGATGTTAATTCTTCCCATCCATGAACATGGTATATGCCTCCATTTATTTGTATCTTCCTTGATTTTCTTTCTCTATTGTTCTGTAGTTTTCTGAGTATAGGTTTTTTACCTCCTTAGTTTTTATTCTTAGGTACTTTATTTCTCTTGTTTCTATGGTAAATAGGATTTGTTTTCTTGCTTCTATTTCTGTTGTTTCATTATTGGTATACAAAAATACTTTTGATTTCTGGATATTGACTTTATACCCAGTTATTTTGCTAAAGTTGCTTATTAGGTTGAGTACGTTTTTGGTGGAGCCCACTGGGTTTTGTATGTACACTATCATATCATCTGCAAATAATGACAATTTGACTTCCTCCTTTCCAATTTGGATACCTTTGTTTCCTCTTTCTTCTCTGATGGCTATAGCTAGAACTTCCAAGACAATGTTGAATAGAAGTGGAGAAAGTGGACAGCCTTGTCTCATTCCTGATCTTAGGGGGAAAGCTTTCTGTTTTTTGGCCGTTAAGTATGATGTTGGCTTCAGGTTTCTCATATATGGCTTTGATTATGTTGAGGTATGCGCCTTCTATTCCCATTTTGCTGAGGGTTTTTATCATAAATGGTTGCTGTACTTTATCAAATGCTTTTTCAGCATCTATTGATATGATCATATGGTTTTTGTCTTTCAATTTGTTGATGTGGTGTATTACATTTATTGATTTTCGAATGTTGTACCATCCTTGCATCCCTGGGATGAAGCCCACTTGATCATGGTGTATGATCTTTGTAAAATACTGCTGAATCCAGTTGGCCAATATTTTGTTGAGAATTTTAGCATCTATGTTCATCAGTTGTATCTTGACCTGGTTTTGGGATTAGAATAATATTGGCCTCATAGAAAGAGTTTGGTATAGGTTATTTCTATACCTGTATTTTTTGGTATAGGTTAAGAAGGATAGGAGTTAGTTCTTTAAATGTTTGGTAAAATTCACCTCTGTATCCATTCAGTTTGGGGCTTTTGGGCTTTGGGAGATTTTGAATTGCTTCTTCAATTTCACTAGTTGTTATTGGCCTATTCAGGCTTTCTGCTTCATCTGGGTTCAGTTTTGGTAGATTATACATTTCCAGAAATGTGTCCATTTCATCCAGGTTGTCCTATTTCTTGTCATATAATTGTTTGTAGTAATTTCTTACAATTTTTTTGTATTTCTGAAGTATCAGTCGTGATTTCTCCTCTGTCAGTTCTGATTCTGTTTATTTGGGTCTTCTCTCTCTTTTTCTTGATAAATCTGGATAAAGGCTTGTCAATTTTATTTATTTTTTCAAAGAACCAGCTCCTGGACTTGTTGATTTTTCAAATTGTAGTTTGAATCTCTATGTTATTAAATTCTGCTCTGATCCTGATGATTTCCTTCCTTCTACTTGCTCTGAGCTTTGTTGTTGCTCCTCTAGTTCTTGTAGCTTTATGGTTAGGTTGTTTTTATAAACTTCTTGTGACCTTTTTAGGTAGCCATATATTGCTATAAATTTCCCTCTGAGCACTGCCTTTGCTGTATCCCATAGGTTTTGGGCTGTTGTGTGTTCATTGTCATTTGTTTCCAGGAACTTTTTGATTTCATCTTTGATCTCATTATTAACCCATCCATTACTTAAAAGCATGTTATTCAGTCTCCATGAGTTAGAGTATTTTTGTTTTTTTCCCTTGAGATTGGTTTCTAGTTTTAAGCCATTGTAATCTGAGAAGATGCTTGGTATGATTTCAATTTTTCTGTATTTGTGGAGGCTTGTCTTGTGACATACCATGTGGTCTATCTTAGAGAATAATTCATGTGCATTTGAAAAGAGTGTGTATTTTGCTTCTTTGGGGTAAAAGACTCTGTATACATAAATTAGGTCCATTTCCTCTAGAGTGTTGTTCAATGGCACAACATCTCGGGGGATTTTTTGTTTGGAAGATCTGTCCATTGTTGATAGTGGGGTATTAAAATCCCCTGCTATTAGTGTGTTGCTGCCTATATCTTTCTTAAAGTCCTCCAAGATTTTACTTATATATTTCAGAGCTCCTACATTGGGTGTGTATATGTTTACCAGCGTTATTTCTTCTTGATGGATTGTTCCCTTTAGTATTATGAAATGTCCTTCTTTATCCCTTTTTATGGCCTTCATTGTAAAATCTATTTTGTCTAAAATCAGTATTGCTACTCCAACTTTTTTTCATGTCCATTTGCTTGATATGTATTTTTCCATCCCTTCACTCTCAATCTGTGTCGATCTTTTGTTCTGAGGTGGATCTCTTGAAGACAGCATATATGTGGGTCATGTTTTCTTATCCATTTGGCTACCCTATGTCTTTTGATTGGTGCATTTAATCCATTTATATTTGAGGTTATTATTGATTGATATTTATTCATTGTCATTTTCTCACTGTGTACCTGTATTCCTCTTTGGCTTTCTCTGTTTCTTCATTTTATATATGTATTTATTTTTAAAGCATACACTTTAGCATCTGTTGTGATGCTGGTTTGGTAGAGATGTATTCTTTTAGTCTTTTTTTTTTTTTTTGTCTGGGAAACTCCTTATTTCTCCTTCTATCTTGAATGAGAGCCTTGCTGGGCAGAGTATTCTTGGTGGCAGGCCTTTGTTTACATTATTTGAAATACTTTTTGCCATTTCCTTTTGGCTTGAATTGTTTCTGTTGAATAATCATTTGATAGCCTTATTGGAGCCCCCTTATGTGTTATTTGTCTTTTCTCTCTTGATGCTTTTAGGATTCTCTCTTTGTCTTTGAAATTTGCCATTTTAATAATAATGTGCCTTGGTGTAGGTTTTTTTGGGTTGATCTTCATTGGGACCCTCTGTGCTTCCTGAACTTGGTTAATGTTTTTACTCATCATGTTAGGGGAATTTTCTATCATTACTTTTTTGAACAGGTTTTCCAATCTTTGTTTCTCTTCTCCTTCTGGTATCCCTATGATATGGATGTTGTTATGTTGCATGCTGTCCTGCAGCTCCCTTAAACCCTCTTCAATCTTGTTCAGCCTTTTTTCATTCTCTTGTACTGTCTTGGAGTGTTTGTCTACATTGTCCTCCAACTTGCTGATCTGGTCCTCTGCTTCCTCTAGCCTACTGTTGATTCCTTCTACTGTATTCTTCAATTCAGAAATTGTAGTCTTCATTTCCTCCTGGCTCTTACTGATAGTTTCTATGTCCTTTTTGATGTTGTTGTAGCTCTCAGTAAGTTCCTTATAACTTCCCTGGAGTTGTTTATAGTTTTCTTTGAGCTGGCTAAGCTCATTGAGCTTCTCTATCATTCTTTTGAATTCCTTATCTGATATTTCGTGTGCCTCTGTTTCATTTGGTGGCCTTTCTAGGGATTCTTCCTTTACTTTTGGTGATGGACTGAATCTTTTTTTTCCCATTTTGGGTTTCTGTTGTTGCTTGTTTTTTTTTTGGTTGTTGTTGTTGTTTTTTCCTTGGATTAATCTGCTTTGCTTCCTTGCCTTAGTTGAGCACCCTTCTGTGTTAGGAGATTTGTGGAGTTCAATGTTGCAGTCTCCTAGATTTTCTCCACTTGTTGCTCTTGGTGTGGCCTTTATTTGGGCTGTCTGGTTGTAGTCTGGATTGGTTGTGTATGTTGCTCCTTTCCTTCCAGTCAACACACTTTCTCATACATGGTTTTTGAGCTGCTTCTAAAACAGAACCACCAGTCCAGGCAAAATAACCATACCATCAGTGATATCTTTCTCTTTTACCTATGAACGTAACTATATACCCAAACCCCCCAAGGTAACCCCCGCTCTTAATCACACCCTCAGCTGCAATTGAGCCAGTCTTGATAGAGATGTAGATATATTAAGCATTAGAGATTAATAGTTCATGTAGCTCTTGGTGCAACTCAGGTGCTTGAGATTAGCAATGATCCCTTTCCTGAGTCTGCCTCTTTTTCTTGGTCAGGTCTCTGCAATCTATAGTCTAACTGGTCTTGGAGTGGCAGGGACTATGATTGTCACAGTCAGGGCTGATTTTGAGTGTCAGCCCCCAGGTAGTCTGGACTTCCAGTAGCCTAGCTGGGTTTCAGGGCTGCCTGCTTTCTAGGGCCCTCCCTTTTTTTCCGTTTGAAGTCCAGCAGGGTGCTTCTGTGATTTCTATAGCTGCTTCTCCCCGTCCAGCTCCTGGAGGAGGTTCTGCCTGTGATGGGCACCTGGCACCCCTGCAGGGCAGCCTACAACCTCGCTGGTTCCTGTGACGATTGGCCCTGCCCCTGCAGCTCCTGGAAGAGGCAGCCCCTGTCTGCCAACAGTGCTTGGGGTCTGCCAACACTGCCCAGCTCCCCTGGGCAAAGGCCAATCCTCCAACAGACCAGCTCTCCAAGGAGTTCTTCACGCCGCCTCTTTGATGCGCACCCAGCTTCTCAGAGGTCTGCAGTGCAGCCTTTGTTGCCTACAATGGGTGGGTCAGTTGCCCCAGCTACAAGTTCCTGGCTCGAAGTTTGGAGTTTCTGTAGGAGGCTGGGGGGCCTGTGTGGGTGTGCAGGGCTGGGCATCCCCCGTCACAGGGGCTTCAAGCTGCTGTTTCCCCAGTAGCCCAGCAGCACCGTTTTTAGCCCTTTGACCGCCCCGAGTGCACTTCCCTGCTCCCCCGATCCTGCTCCCCACAGGACTCTTCTCCTCTGCCTCTGGCCCAGTGAGGAGGTTCCTCTCTCTCAGTCTCTGGAGGGAGGCTCTCACACAGTCCCTCCCTTGCAGAAGTTCAATTCCTCATTCCCTCCAGCATTTGCCTTCACTGCCCACACTTTACTGCTTATATTTCTAGTCTCCAGGGAGCCTGGAGCTGGCTTCAGTTAGAGACGCCCCTCTGGGTAGAGCCGCCACTGCCCAGAGCTGACCTTGGCCTGCTGGCAGCTGGTTTGGAACTGTCTCACCTGCTCTCCTGTAGGTCTCTGTTGCCTCTGGGTTGTGCTCTCCCCAGTCCAGATGCTTACTGCTCCAATTCTTAGGGACCTGAAGACATCTTGTTCTCCTTACCTTATCCTCCAGCTATTCCAGCACTCGAGAACATCATCAGCACTGCTCTCTATTCTGTCGCCTTCTTTGATCTCTATACCAGACTTTTTTGACCCACTTACTTACTGATGGGCACTTGGCTATTGTAAATAATGCTCTATGAGTAGAGGGGTGAGTAAGTTCCTTTGAATTGGTGTTTCAAGATTCTTTGGGTATAATCTCAGCAGTAGAATTATAGGATCAAAAGGCAGTTCCATTTTTAGCTTTTTGAGGAAATTCCATACTGTTTTCCATAGTGGCTGCACCAATCTACATTCCAACCAAAAATGCATCAGGGTTCCCTTTTCTCCACATCCTTGCCAGCACTAATTATTTGTTGACTTGTTAATGATGGCCATTCTGACAGGTGTGAGGTGGTATTTCATTGTGGTTTTAATTTGTATCTCTCTGATGGCTAGTGATGTTGAGCATCCTTTAATATACCTATGGATTCCCTGTATGTCCTTTTTGGAGATGTGTCTGTTCAGGTCCTTTGCCCATTTTTCAACTGGATTGTTTGTTTTTATGGTATTGAATTGAATACGCTCTTTATATATTTTAGAGATCAAAACCTTGTCCAAGGTATCATTGGCAAATATGTTTTCTCATATAGTTGGTTCACTTTTCATTTTGCTGGCGCTTTCTTTAACTGAGCAGAAGTTTTTTGGTTTGATATAGCCTCATTTGTTTATTCATTCCTTTATTTCCCTTGCCCTAGGAAAAATATTGGTGAACATATAGCTGTTTGGGATAAGATTTTTAAATTGCATGCTGATATGACAGCTGTTACAATACAACCTAACAAAATTGTTTCAAATGAAGTTAAAGACAACTAAGCACTACTAGAGCCATCACAGGACAATACCAAACAAACTGTACAGCCAATCCAATAGGAACTTTGTCTTGATTTGTATTTCTCCTTAGCTACCTCTCCTCTTATGGAATAAATTCAAGGTTCTTCTGGATTAGGATTAAATATCAGGATTGCTGCAATCCTGCTCGTAGAATGGCTTTCTCCATTTGGCAAGACCCAAGTGGGGCAGCCCAGAGCCTCTTGGACATTAGAACCCATAGGACTGACAGGTGAATTAGATTCACCTGTCTACTGGGGTTCCTTGGGAATATTCTCAAAGCACAAGCAGATTTCTTTGTTTCTTATCCATCCCCTTAAAAGGGAAGAGGACACTCTTTTGAAGAGGGTAGAGCCTTGACAGAAAATGAGGCCAACTTTTGGAGCCCTGTCCATAATAACAACACCCTCTTCTTTATTCACTTTTTTTCTTTTAAAATTTTCTCTCTTTACTTTATTTTTATTTTTTGGTATTCTTTGCCTTTCTTGTTATTCTTTTACAGTTGCCCCAGTTTTCCCCTCATTACTCTCCTCTGGCCCACCCTTACCCTGATTCCACCATCAATCCCCACCTTGTTGTCCATGTCCATGGGTCCATTATACATATTCCTTGACTAGACAATTCCCCTTCTTTTTTTACTTTTGTCCACCATAACTTTCTCTTGGTTTCCTCGAGACCATCCCCCAGTGGTTAAAGAGTTGTTTCTTAGATGTTTGGGGTTCCAAAAGCAAGGACTCTGATGTTTAGGTTTATGTGAAAGATTTGAATGTCATTGTGGGAGGCCTTAATTTTGAAATTTTATCCTATTTTCAAGAAGATTTAAATCCTTTATCTTTCATGTCATCAAGATAAAATAATTGGAAAAAGAGTAAGCTCACTCCTATTTCTGTCACCTTTAAGTGATTCAGATGAGCTGACAGGATACCTTCTTTTTAGATTTGATTTGATTTTCTGGCAAGCTTCTTGTTTTTCTTAACATACACTATCTCACTCAATGTGCACATGATTATTTTTTGGCTACCTTTTAAGTTTTTATGTATTTCATGTATTCTAAGTCAGAAATAATCATCTCTGCTTATCCAGGAGCCAAGAATAGCTCATTTATTCATTTAACAAGTATCTATGATATTTCTATTTTGAGCCATATCTGAACACCATTAGAAAATGGGTGAATTATTTCCCTATGAACCATCCTTTAAGAGGCAAATGCACTAGCTTAATGGAAAATTTCTCTCCATACTCATCTAAAGGACAGCAAATATATTTTGCCCCATTTTTAGTGACCAGAGTTTCGTTGTTTTTTCTCCACCTGAACTCTTCTAGAGTACCTCTCATCATACTTCACAGAATATGACAGTTAACAAAATGCCTTGTGGTAAACACTGAATACATATTTGTTCAATAAGTATATATTCCTCACTAAAACGTCTTTAAAAGGCTTTACTTTTTTTAAAAAGATATATTTATTTATTTTGTTAAATTAATATATTTTATTTATTTTGCTATTACAGTTGTCCCAATTTTTCCCCCATTGTCCCCCTCCAATCAGTACCCCATTTCCTCCAGCAATGCCCCCCTTAGTTCATGTCCATGAGTCATGCATGTAAGTTCTTTGGCTTCTCTATTTCCTTTGTTCTTCTTAACATTCCCCTCTCTATTCTGTAACCACCAATGTGTACTTTTCCTTTTTCCTTTCACCTCCAGAAAATTCACCATTTAATTACTGCCTTTTGTCAGCTTCTCAAATCATATTATTACAAAGTTTTTTCATTATTCCAAAATCCCTATATTAATTCATTTGTTTAAAGAATTACTCTTTGAAGTAATATGAATTGCAATATTACCAAACACATGCAAAAATACATTTACACCCATACATATTTTTAGACATATTTAAAGTACATACTGGATTTTGAAGAGTTAATACAAAAAATTAAAATATGCCAATAACTTACATAATTATTACATGTTAAATGATAGTGTTTTAGATATATTGTAGCTAAATTAAACAGAGTTTTTTCATCTTTAATACTTATTTTACTCTGGAATGCTATTTTTGTGAGACTTTACCTTTTTTTTAATAAAAATTATATCCAGCACTTTACATAGCTCTTCTTTTGGATTTTAAGTCAACAGCATTTCAGAACAAGAAGCCAAGATAGAGATGCTACTTTCTTAGGTGCACAGGAGGTATGTGGAGGTGCCATGTGATGACTCAAAATTTGGGGGCATTTGAAAAGGGGAAATAAGATAAGAAGCAGGATGGGGAGGCCAGATAGTAATTCATCAAAATGGCAGAAGGGGTGGACTTTAATATGGTGGTAGAAGCTTTTCATGCTACTAAGAAAATGATCTCACAACTACATTTGGGGTTTGTGCTGAAGTCTTCAATGCTCTGAATTAGAGGACAGTCTTGCCCAGTAGCTCTCCTGATGCCCAGAACCTGACCAGACTTCTCTTAGGTGATGGGGAATGCCAGGATTGGGCTTTTTATGTGTTGCTGCTCCTACCAGCTCAACTCCATCCCCCAGAAGAACAGGGCATCCAAGAGTACCCCTCAAAATATCTGATCTTGGAATAAGTCATCTGCAGCTCTATTCTACATTTCCTCTAATGTTCCTTCCTAATCCCTAACTTCCACCCTCTGCATGACATGCTATAGAGCAAGGTGGGGCTCTATGAATAGTTCCATTTTCATTCAGAAGGGTGGTGTGCTGGTAAATGTTTAACAACTGTTTTTTTTTTTTTTTTAATTTTTTTAAAAAGATTTTATTTCATTATTTTTAGAAAGAGGGGAAGGGAGAGAGGCAGAGAGGGAGAGAGACATCAATGTATGGTTGCGTTTCACCTGCCTCCAGCCATAGACCTGGCTGGAGACCTGGTTTACAACCTGGTCATGTGCCCTGGCTGGGGAATCGAACCTGCAACCTTTGGGTTTGCAGGCTGGTGCCTTATCCACTGTGCTACCAGCCAGGGTGTTTTTTAAGTAAAGAAAAAAAAGCTTTGATCTGCAGTGTTTGTCAGTTTCCCTGGTGTAAATACTCTCACTATGGCCAATTTCAAACTAGCAACCTTCATCACTGAATACAGACTTGGGAAGAGATGTGTGCACCCTTGGCTATCTAAGACTTCTCATTTCATGATGCCCCCCATGGACATAGCCTGCAATCCCATCCTTGTGGAGCCATTCAGAGTTGCAGGCAGGGTTCTTCAGAAACAGGCTCAGAGATGGATTTTGAGGAGGAAGCAGCACTGGGTAAAGGGAGAAGCCAAATTATGATTTAGGTACCCACAAACCCCATGGGGGGCTGAAACCATCCTTTCATGCACTGTTCTGGTTCAGATGCCAGGCTCAGTCTCAGAATTGACCCTGAAGGAATCAGTAAGTGGGGGCTGTCTGCTGATACACTCTGCACAGCTGTCCTTCTTCACTGGGAGATCTGGGCAGCAGATCTCAGTGACCATCACACCCAAATATGCCCAAGTCAGAGTATGGAGCCCCCCAACATGGGTGAGTTTGGGCTTTCAGCAGGAGGCTCTGACAGCCTGTTCTTGTCATCAGAGAATCATCTCAACATCTGTCCTTTGCCTGGTTTCTGCCTTTGCCTCCAGTCTCCATCCTCAGGCTCATCCTCCTCACAAGGGAAACCCCCACAGGCTCCTTCCTGAATTCCATCCATGTTTCATGCTGCTTCTCTAGATGTTTCTGCCACATTCTCTGAGCAGTGTCTGACTCCAGTTGCTTTGAACTTCTGGTGTTGCTCCTGGCTGCTGGCAGCTGGGAGTGGTGGGGAAGGGAGGGGCTGAGGGCCTGTCTTTTAGGGCCCACTGGAAGGGACCCTGGCTCCTGGCTCAAGGGTGCTCTGACTCAAGAGCTGAAAGCAGGTACTGCTCTGTGCATGGGTGGAGCAAACCCACCTGTACAAACTAGTTTGAGGAGAGTGTACCTGGTGTAACATGTGGGAGCTGAGAGTGACTTTGGAGCTCCCATGGTTTATTCTCCTTACTTATGGGGACACTGATATATTGTAAATGACTGATGTGCCCAGAGTCCTGTGGCTGGTCAGAGACAAAGCTGGGATTAAAATCCTTCCCAGTACCATTTTTATATAGCCTTCCAAATTCTGATTTGTTCCCCAAATTACAGCCTTTCCCCCATTCTCCAAGACAGTCTGTGTGTTTAGAAATGGCCTCGTTAGCAGATTTTATGTTCTCCTCGGTGAGCTCCTCTGTGCACTCACCCTGTTCTGGCAGGTGGCCTGTTTGTCTGAGGAGAAATTATCCTGCCTGCCAACTGAGTGTTGGATTTACATACTAGCTAGGCCACAGGGAAATCATCTGGAAAAGCTAAGAGGCTCTCAGATTTCTCAGCCTGTAGGGCAGGTGCATTGTGGTTGGATGCTTTCTGCTCTAGGATGAATACTGGGTCACAGCCTGTGACCAGGGGAGGCAACCCTTCAGGGATCCCTTATGGGCACTTTTGGCCAGAGGCCCAGTGCTCCCACCTTCCTTCTTGTATTGGCCACTTTACCCCCTTTCAGTGCAGTTTTTAAATAAACATTGTGTCTGAAAAAATAAAATAACCCTCTTTCACCCTTTTGATGTGATTCCATAGTATATATTTGGTTACTTAACTTTGAAAATTTGGTAGTTTTTTTTATCTGTGATGGTTTATTTCATCTTACTTTCCATTATTTCATCCTATAGTTATCTTTCATATATTTTATATGTTGCTAACTTTTAATTAATTTATTTAACCAATTCCCTCCCTCCCCGAGTCCTCCTGGGTGATGAGCAAGAACAAGATCTAGGCTGTATGGCAGTGGGGCAGGGCTGTCTGGGCTGCTGTTGCACTTGACATCCTAGCAGGTTGTGAGGTCAGTGCCCTGCACTCTACCATGCTCCTGGGCTGTCTTCACTGGATTCTCCTTCTCGCCTCAAGTCAGCAATTTTCAACATTTTATCTCATGGCTCACACCAAAAATTACATTTTTTGCCAATCAGACCAAAGAAAAATAGGTATAATTTTGATTCATTCATACCTGATGGCTGTTGTCTTTTTTAAATTTGACAATCTATGGAAAAGAAGGTCAGTGCCCCTGACTAAATTGTCAGACAGTGCATGTTTGTTTGTTTGTTTTTTAATTGGATTTATTGGGGGTAACATTGGTTAATAAAATTGTGTATGTTTCAGGTATACACTTCCATAATGTGTCACCTGTGTATTGTATAGTGTGTTTAGCCCTCCAAGTCAAGTCTCCTATCACCATTTTATTCCCCTTTTACCTTCTTCAACTCCCCCCTCCCCTTACTTCCTCCCACCCCATCTGGCAACTACCATATGTTGTCTGTCCAAGAGTCTTTCCTCTTTGGGGGAGGGCATGGGGAGCTGGTTGAGAAGGGTGAAGGGATTAAAGTATTGCATGTTGCAAAAATTCTTGCAGCACATGATGTGCCTCTTGTGACACACCAGTTGAAGATCATTGCTTTAGGTGAATCTTTTGATTAAAAAACAACTAGCAAGGAAGACTTGGCAAAGCTCCTGCAGTCTACACATAGTAGGTATAAAATAGTTAAATACCAAAGTTGGGGAACAAACTTGGAGGTGAAGTGTGATATTGTCAAGTAAGAAGAATTATTGGGTCAAGGAAACCTGAGGAATGGTAGGAAATTGTTATGTTGTTGGCAAAAGTATCTAAAAAGGAAGTTTCTTTCTCCCAGGGGAAGTCTATGTCAATACCCCTCTTCCCCCACCAATCACAGGACAAAGTGAAGAGCATGAATAAGAGAGAGAAGCCACTTAGCTAACAAGCAGCTGCTATTAGAACAGGGTGCCTGGAAGGAAGGAAAAGCATTGTGAACTTCACCATTGTTATAGCTTGCTTTCACCAGAGTCTAGAAATATAGTTGATGGAAACTGAACCTAAAAATAATGTTTTTAAAAAAAAACAATTAAAAAATATTTATTAATAGTTTGAAATATGAATCACTGACATTTTTATCCATAGTTTAAATTCCTTTGCGGACCTGTTTTTTCTTTTTTTCAGATTTATTAATTTTATAGAGGGGGGAAGGGAGAGAGTCAGAGAAGGAGTGAGACATCAGTGCATGGTTGCCCTTCACCTGCCTCCAGCCAAGGACCGGGCTGGAGACCTGGCCTGCAACCTGGCCACGTGCCCTGGCTGGGGATTCAAACCCGTGACCCTTGGGTTCACAGGCTGGTGCCTTACCCACTGTGCCACCAGCCAGGGCTGATTTTCTTTTTTAATTCAATTTATTGGGGTGATATTGGTTAATAAAATTATATAGATTTCAAGTGTGCAATTCTATGATATATCATCTGTATATTACATTGTGTGCCCACCACTCAAAGTCAAATCTTATTTCATCACAATATATTTGACTCCCTTTACTCTTAATTACCTCCCAGCCCCCTTTCCTCTGGTAATCACAATACTGTTGTCTGTGTATAAGAGTTCTTATTTATTTGTTTTTTGTTTCTTTCTTTCAGTTTTATATCCCTCATATCAGTGAAATCGTATGGTTTTTTGATGAATGGCAGACAACATGATGAAAGATTCTGTGACGGCTATTAAAAATCCCAACTCAAAGAAGCACCAGACAGAAAGAAAGGATCAATGTGTCCCAGCCAGATTAGGACAGAGGCACTTACCCCAACCAGGTCTGATTTCCTAGTGAGGAAAATTAAAAGGAACAGAACTCCATTGTGTGTGAACTGTAACTTGCTATGTGAAGAATGATGTGTCAGTTCAGTCTTTAGTCAGCTGCATGCTTTTCTCATTCTTTCATGTATAAGTTCAATTATTTCTTTTGTAAAAGAACCTGTTAATTTCCTAAGGCTGCCATAATAAATATCATACGCTAAGTGGCTTAAATAGAAGAAATTAACTTTTTCACGATTCTGGAGGTTGGAAGTTCAAGATCCAGGTTAATTTCTCCTGAGGCCGCCCCCCTGGGCTTGTAGAAGACTGACTTCTCCCTATGTCTTCACATGATCTTCTCTCTGTGTGTCTGCATCCCAATCTCCTCTTCTTACAAGGACATCAGTGCTATCAAATTATAATCTATCTTTATAACCTCATTTTAACTTAGTAACCTCTTTAAAGACCCTATCTCCAAATATAGTCATGAGATACTGGAAGTTAAGACTTTAACATATGAATTTTGGGAGACATAATTTAACCCATAACAGGACCTTTCTGGATATTGTTAAGGATGGCTACCTGGTTAGGCTTTCCCCAAGTGAGAGGTTTCTGTTAGGATTTTGCTGTCTAGGCTATACAGAGCAGATGAACAATATTTCCTTAAAGAATACTTCCTTGTTAGGCTTATTCCTTTTATCACCTAAATCCAAGAAGCTGAACAGAAAGGCCCAAATTTCTCATGGTTGGGTCAGGATCCTATCCTTGTGATGGTACAACACAACTGTGGTTCTCATACTTCCCATGATCCAATCCCTCTAATCCACACGTTCTGTATAGGAATATTTGTTGGAGTTAAGTATGAGATTTTCTGCTCAGAGGCTGAGTTTTTCATGCCTGGTGCTGACCCTGTGAATGAACTGGCATTTAGCAGTGGAGCACCCAGGTGTAATTAGGTCATAAATATAAGATAGCAACTTTTGCTAGACTGATCCCCAATGCCCATTCCATTCTTCTTACTACTAACAAAATCCCAGTTTCCTTGAGATTAGTGACATGCTCAGTTAAAAATGCTACACCTCTGTGCTTGCTTCAGCAGCACATATAATAAAGTTGGAATGATACAGAGAAGATTAGCATGGCCCCTGTGCAAGGATGACATGCAAATTCATGAAGTGTTCCATATTAAAAAAAAAAAAAAAAAAAGCTACACCTCTGATCTTCTTTCTAGGTAAGAATGATGATGGTTTAACATAGTTATAGCTAATCATATAGCCAAGGTATAAATGGAGGCGACTAGGTGGGCTTCCAGATTTCAGAAAAGCATTTTAAAGTGAGCTGCCTCAAGCAGGTCTGTTCCTGTTGCTTTTTGCCCTTCCTCCTTTCTGTCTAGACTGTGGATATGATAGTTGGAGTCCCTGCAGCCATCTTGTAAGCATAAGCATGAAGATGGTAGAGTGAAAATCTGGACAGAACCCAAGTTCCTTATGATTTGGGAATCTGCCAATCAGTTCTGTTATGTCCTCTGATTTCTCCTCACAAGAAAGGAAAACAAAACCCTGGGGATGCTGGCATCCACAGTGGCTCTTCCAGGAGCTCAACATAAACTGTTCTCCCTGGCATAGGCCACCCAGTGGTCCTGCAAATCCCTACCTTGTTTAAGCCACTAGTTGGGGGTTTCTGTTACCTATCACCAAATGTTTTTGCCAATTGATGCTGGTGGGTTGCAATCATTAGAACCATTCCCTTATTCTCCCTGGATGCATGTACAGAATCTTCTGAAAATCTCTGTGAAAGCCTCATTTAGATATGAGCCCCTCTGGAAAAAAGCTGAGGGGACCCAGGTAATCTTGGATTTAATATGCCTCCATCATTTATTAGCTGTGTGACCTTGGTCAAACTTCCTAACCTCTGTGAGCTTCAGTTTTCTCAGTGTTATGACATAGGGTCCTTGAGAGAATTAGTGAGAATGCATGTAAAGGGACTGGCTCTATCTTTGCCACACACATGCGTAGCAGATGTTATGACAACATTTGTCTCCTCTAGAGGAAGACTAGAATCCGCATGATCAGGTGTTACTTTTTCCTTGGGTGCTCTTCCTCCATCTCTCTCTAGCTGCCTTTAGGACAGTTCCAGATTTCTCTCTTGTTTGTTTCTTGTAGTCCAGTCCCCAAGTACACTCTCTCTGATGATATCACCATTTGTTCCATATCCTGTTCCCCTGTCTATTTTTTTAACTCCCCATACCACATCATGCCACATCACCCCTTCTTTTACCAGTCTCCACAGCTATATGGAATGAAATCATCCAAAGGAGGGATGTTATGCAGAAATGGGGTTGAACATGCATTCTTTGGACTCAAGGGTTCAAACCTGCCTTTCTGCTTTTACTGCTGGCTCCCTCCATGGTGGCCCAGGAGAGGGTTTTGCCCAAGGGATGCTCACAGCTGAGGCAGGGAGGAGGCAGGATCATTATACAGTGAGTACCGGGCTTTGGGCCCTATGTGAGGGGAAATTTGTTGAACTTGGAAACCAACTGCCATGTTTCCACCAAATCAGGTGGGAAAGAGATTTCTCTACACCTGCATCTGGATAGTGTGGGGCTTCAGTGCCTTTTCTAGGGATGAGTCACATGGAATTTCCCCCAAGATCTGAGGTAGTGGCAGCACTGCACAGCTGAAGGGAGAAAAACAGGGTTGTGGGGGCAGCTCTGGATCTTGGGATTTCCACCTGGAACTTTCCCCTGAGACACCTTTCACTGGGGCTAGACTGTGAGGTCATCCATAACGCAGTGAACACATCTCACCAGTTAAATGGGAGCTTTCTCAATAAAGAGGAACTCACTCTTTAGAACTTTTTAGTATACAACAGCGAATGCAAAAGAAAGGGTGTACACGAAGCTAGCAGCTGCACTGGCTGGATAAGTGAGCTTGTCCCTGCTGCCAGCAACTTTGGGAGCCCCCAGAAAAGCACCAATATTCCTTTCTGAGGCAGAGCAGCCAGCTCCCTGGCCCTCTCACAGTTCTGCTGTCTTCTTGAGACTTCACTTGAGCATTCCTCTGTGCAAGACTTCCATCTGAGAGCTGCTAGCAAAGAGCTCCATCAATTAAACTGGTGAAACTTTGTGTGTGTGTGTGTGTGTGTGTGTGTGTGTGTGCATAGTCTTACCAGCTGAGGGGCCCACTCCAATTTATAAATTTTCGGTGACTTTCTTAGCCTCTTCCTTTTTTCTGTTGATGTCATTATTCATGGGCTTCCTTTCAACACTGGTGATTAAGTCCCTGTTTTCACTAACAGCTAAATTTGGGGCTAGATGCTTTTCCAGAATCTATCCCAGGATTACGAACTCATGCAGAAGTTCTGAAGAGAAGTAATAGTCTCCAGTCCCTGCTACTGCCCTCCTCAACCTCCTTCTTCTGAATCTGAAGCCCACCCCAGTCATCCTGAGTCTGTCTTCCAAAAGGTCACTGTGATCACTTGATTTTCAAGGCCAATGAACTTAACATTACTCACTCCCACCTCTGCTGTATCAACCCTTTGTATGTAACCTCTTCATCACTTTATCCACTTGAATGAAGACATTTCCAAAGAACTTGCCCTTACTCCTCTATTCTCTCTATACTAGTGCTTCTGAAACTTTTCAAGCTGTGCTTCCAATAGATATAAGGTTGGCATTGGTTTAAAACAGATCAGGGCAATGGCTTGGTACAAACTATATACATCTCCCCAGTACCCCCCTCAGCTTGGCCTCAAAAACAGGTTCTAAGAAGTCCTTGAAGGGGTGTGCACTTTTTAATCACTGCTCAGAACACTCTGACAGGAAGTCTTACTCAGAATAAGGTAATTCTGGGTTCGAGTAAGCTCCTGTCATTTACTAGCTGTGTGATCTTGGGCAAACTGCTTCACTTCTCCGAGCCTCATTTTCCTAAGTGCTATCACATAGGGTCTGTGAGGATTAGTGAGATAATGTCTGCAGAACACTTGGCTCTATCCATGCACACAGATGCTCAGCAGATAGCCATCCTGCTATTATGACATCACTCATCCCTTCTAGAAGACCCAGATCCATATGTCTAGGTCTTACTTTTCCCTTGGGTGCTCTTTCTGCATCTCTCTCTAGCTGCCTGCAAACATTTCCAGCTACCTATCCTGTGTCCCTTCTATCCTAGTCCCCAAATGTCCTCTCTCTGATGATGGTACTGTCCATTCTATATCTGGACACACCAACAGTTGGTTCAATTTTGCACCCCTTGCCATGCCCCACAACACCACACCACACCACACTATGCTCTGCCATCCCAGACTACATTATACTATGCCAGACCATGCCTCACCATCCTGTACTATACCTCATCCTGCCACTCCACCCAGACCAGATGAGACCTCGTCATGCTATCCCGGATCACATCTCACCACACTTCACTGTACCACATTACACAGTTCCAGAGTGTATCATAGTATACCATGCCATGCCATTCCAAACCACACTACACCACCCCACACCATGCCATACTACACCAATACCATTTAATATGCTTCTTAAGCTCCAGAAGCCTGCCCTAGACTAATCCTTGATCATCTGGGGGGCCCTTTCTGTGGTCCCCACCCAGTGTTCATACTGGCTTTGTCTCTTTTGGTTGAATTAACTATGTAAACTCCATTCTTGACTTCTGAAGTTGGCCCCCAGCTCTGTTCCACTGGATTTAGAATCTACTTCAGCCTCAGAGAAACACCCCCTATCTTTCCTTGGCTTGCAATTCTTCTACCTTCCACTCTACCAAGACTGGAAGAACTGCTACTTACAGGAAATGAAGGCTTGCTTATATGTTAACGTAAGCTATGTGTTAACATACAACTTTAATATCTAAATTTAATTTGTTGGAGCATAATGTTAAGTTTTAAAAATTTAATAAATTATCTTAATATTTATTTGTTTTTATTATTGTATTACATTTGTCCCCCTTTCCCCCCCCCATTGCTGTCCTCTGCCCCACCACTGCATGCCCTCTCCCACAGTCAAACCCTGGCTTATTGTCCATATCCATGGGCCATTAATACTAGTTCCTTGACTAAACTCTTCCCCTTCTTTGCCCTTTCCTCCGACCTCTCTGGTCACTGTCAGTATATTCCTTATTTCCATGCCTCTGGTTCTATTTTGCTCGTTTGTTTTGTTCATTAGTTTCCTATATTAGGTGAGATCATATGGTATCTGTGTTTCACTGCCTGGCTTATTTCACTAAGCATAATACGCTCGAGTTCCATCCATGCTATTGCAAAAGGTAGGATTTCCTTCTTTCTTTCTGCTGTGTAATATTCCATTATATATATGTACCACAGTTTTTTGATCCATTCATCCACCAATGGGCACTTAGGCTACTTCTAGCACTTGGCTATTGTAAATAACGCTGCTATGAACATAAGGTTGCATAGGTTCTTCTGAATTGGTGTTTCAGTATTCTTCAGGTATAATCCTAGCAGTGGAATTGCTGGATCAAAAAGTCAGTTCTATATTTTAGTTTTTTGAGGAAACTCCATATTGTTTTACATAACGGCTGCATCAGTCTGCATTCCTACCAACCATGCACTAGGATTTCCTTTTCTCCACATCCTTACCAGCACATGCTTATTGATTTGTTAATGATTGCCATTCTGATAGGTATAAGGTGGCATCTCATTGTGGTTGTAATTTGCATCTCTTTGATGGCTAATGATATTGTGCACCCTTTCATATGCCTATGGGCCCTTTGTATGCCCTTTTTGGAGAAATGTCTGTTCAGGTCTAAATTATTTATTGACAAGAGTTTTCTTTATATTTATATACTGATATGTATTTATAGACAGGTTTATTTGTAAGAATTAAGATTATTATATATTTGAAATGTAAATCACTCAATTTCTTTGTACAGGCCATGCTTATATCCTTTACAAATTTATTTTCTCAAAAATAGTAGGAAGGTGGCCCTGGCTGAGTAACACAGTTGGTTGAAGTGTTGTCCCAATATGCAAAGGTTGTGGATTGATCCCTGGTCAGGGCACATACAATAAACAACCAATAAATACATAAATAACTAGAACAACAAATAAACATTTCTCTTTCTCCCTTCCACTCTCTCCCTAAAATCAATAAATTAAAAAAAAGTAATACAAAGGTATGATCAACAAGAAAACCCACCTCATTGGCCATGATTGCGTTATTATTTATGCTTCTAGTTCTCTTCTTACTCTTCATATGTACTGTGTACCAACCAAGATAGTCCCAATAAGTGAATACTTTGGGATATTGTAATTTATTGGTGCCTCATCATTCCTTCCTGACTGCTTCTAACTAAGGAGTGGTTGAAGGGTATGAGAAACTATTTAGCTATTGAAATTGTCAGCCTCCCCTAGTTTTCATCAATGATGAAATGGGCTTATGTCACAATAGTGGATAATAACAAAATTATTTTTATATAGATAGCAGTTAAATGTGTATATAAGTGTATCTTTTATTACTTTATTTGAATCTAACAGTCAATGTGTGCTTTATTATTCTGGAGGTTAACTTCACTAAACGCATGGGTCCAGGAAGCTGTTCCATTGGTATAATTCTGAAAGAGAGGTTCTGATAGGAATCTTGTCCAGAAATGGCACTGCATGTTACCATTTGTCAAGTTAGCTTTCCTTAAAACCTTCAGAGTCACTTGTGACTTCCCTCTATGCCTTTCGTTCATTTATTTTTCCAGTGAAAAGTTCAAAGTTAGATGTTAAGAGGTGTGCTTGGGGTACAGATGAAAAAGCAAATACACCCTCATGGAGAAGGTTTTGCAAAGGGGGTGACACTGAGCTGAGTTTTGAGGGTGATGGTGAGTTAATCTGGCATATTAAGAGGAGTGTTGATGACTGTATCCCTTTTTTTGCAATTGCACATAATAATTAATAAGGTGCAAGGTACAAATGGATAGGGGGATGTTAAGAAAAGGAAATGAAGAAGCCAGAGAACTTATATACACAACCCATAGACATGAACTAAGAGCGGGGTTGCTGGAGGGAAGGGGGATATTGGGTGGAAGGGACAAAGGGGGAAAATTGGGACAACTGTAATAACATAATCAATAAAATATATTTTAAAATATTAACCATTTTTCCTTAGCACCACAACTTTGATTTATCTCATTTCTTCCTTTTTCATGACTGTCCTGATTCAAGCTCAACAGTCCTACCTTCACTTTGGGGTACAGCCTCAGAATTTCTCTCCTTGCCCCCAGTGCATCCTGCATATTACTTAGCATCTAGCGTAGTCCCTTGTACCTGCAGAGCTTATCAAATAATTTATGGTCTAAATAAGTTATATGACATGCTGCCCCTATTCCTTTCTGGTTCTCTGTTGTCTGTAAATGTATGGGTTGAAGCCTAAGCTCTATATCTGACATTTGAAGTTTTTTTTTTTATTGTGGCCTAACCTGTGCTTTCCACTTGCTTTCTCATACATGTCTGCACAACTCTCCTCTCCTGCTCAACACATCTGCTGACTATCTCTTAAACTCACCCAAAGAGCTTGGACCTCTGTGCCTCTGTTCATATTCTTCCTGCTTTCTCTACAACTCTCCTGATCCTAAGCAGCTCTCAGAACCCCATTGTAGGTCTTTTTCCTTCACAAGCCTCTCTTCCCCTCCAGCCCCACAGCCTAGTTTTCTTTATTTACTATCTACCTTCTCCAAATTTCTTCTTTATAAAAACTCATAATTTGTGTTGTGTATCAATCCATTTTGAAATCAGACATTTCTGTTTTATAAGCAAGTGTTCTGATTGCCTAGGCTTATGATGAACACATTTCCAAGTGCATTTACTAGTTTAATAGAAACTTTGTGAGCTTCCTGAGAGCAGGAATTTTGTACTTAGTGTATTTATATGCCTTACAGCTTTGCTATTCAAATTGTGGAGTGTGGACCAGTATCCATCAGCGAGCTCTTAGGATTTGGAATGAGGTAAGTACAGCGATCAAAAGTAAGAATTTAGAAACTTTTAAGCAGTGTGCCATTACCATGACATTCATATCTAAGCACATATCATGGGCTCTTTTTATTAAACAGGGAATTAAACCAGACTGAGTGTTGTGGAGTTCTATGTTGAGTCTCTTGTACAAACTATACAAGCCACATGCAATAAGGCCACGCATCCATCTGCATAGGTTGGGCATAAGAGGTCTGGCCCTTCACTGTGAGAGTTTGTGAAGCTCCACCTGGGAGCATCTGGAGTAGAACCTTGCATACTGTAAGTGCTTATGTGGTGCTGGGAGACTGATAAATACCACAGCAATGAACACTTTAATAGCTCTTCTGTCCCTGTAAGACAATCAGAAGCATAAACATAAAAGTAAAGCAAATTCAATGGACATTATATATGAAACCTTAGATGTTTCCTTGGTTACCCTGATCCTGAAGAACTGAGTGAAATTGCCTTATTATTCTACAAATTATGGAAAGATGAATGCCTTCCTCAAAATTTGTATAAGTTTTTGGAGCCTGATCTGTCCACAGTTACCTTTGTCTCCTCGGACTTATTTGAATATCTCACTACCCTACACTTCCCATGGGCTTGACCCACATGGGGATTTTAGCCTTTTTATTAATTTTCTTAACTCACTCTGCTCTCAGGTAGAAAAAACATGCACTTATGCCTTTGCATGTGTAGAATATTTTGCCAAGTATTTGGGAAAAGAGACAATTTTTGTCATAGAGGTATCACATTAAAAAAAAAAAAAACTGCTCTAGTGTTTCATTACCTGCAACATTCTGGAAGCTTCTCAAGAGTCTGACTTTCTGGTACTTCCATTTCATCTCCACCTTAGTCTTCTATAGATGTCATGAGTTCTGCTAATCTTCCCTGAGTCAGAGTTTCTTGCAGGCCCTGGATGGATTTTTGAATTCCCTGGAGATGCTGGTGTTGCCATCATCATTTCCTACATACATAATGCAATTTGTGCCTTATTAGTCAACCTGAGACTCAAAATCATTCAGACATTTGTTCCACCACTTCCCCAATGTGGGACTGTTCCTGGGAACTGAAAGTCGTGATCCACACCTCACATCCCTCTCTGCTCACTCAGGGGCTTATGCTGATGCAGTGATTAATGGATGTTAAGTGCCAGCATGATAGACTTCATTTACCAGCCCAAAGTCCCCTTTTCTACCCCATTAAGTTATCATATAAAAACGAGGTAGAGTGACTTTTCTCTATGATACATATGAAACCACTTGTCTTAAGTGACTAGCAGGCTCAACTGCTACTTCCTAAGGTGGGAATTTTTTTGTCACCAACTTATTTGTAGCTAAACATCATGAGTTTGTGGTCAAGACAGAGACACGAAGAACAGTAGGAAGCTTTCTGGATATGTGAGCTCATTCTTGCTCTATGTACTGTGCTTTCAGCAATGAAACTGGTTCAATGAAAATTAAACTAACCAAAGCCTCCCCTAATTCTGTGGGGCTACCTATTTTCTATTATATTGATATTTTGCTACAAGACTTTTCTCTGTTTTATTTTCAAGAGCCTGAAGATGCTTCCCAATTGTGGCATTGTGAGAGAAGGGAGAGAACTCAGCTGTAGCCTAACAATAGGAGAAAACTCCTCAGGACTTGGTGATGTCATGGGATGGAGGGGCAGATAAAGGCTATGCTTGCGTCTGGGATAGAATTGAAACAGAAAAAATCTCCAGGCTCATTGAGTCTCTAGATGGGCCATCATCAGCCTAGAGCCAGAAGACATCAAATCTGGGATGTGACAACCACTCTCCCTGCAGACTGGCCAGAGAAATTGCCCCTGCCAATCGCATGAGAGAAGGGACTCAAGGGGAAAGGGGCAGCGTGAAATTGAGGAGGTAATGATTCCCAGTAGGTGGGTGATCAGAGGAGTCTGAACCTGGAAGAAAGAGAGGAAGGAGGGTGCACAGGGAAATAGCTTTGTGTGGCAAGCATTATCAGTTACTAGGGGCTAGGCTATGATGGGTTCCTTTGCCTTCTCCCCAGAGTGACCCCAAGTCTTTCCTTCCCTATGGCATTTAAAGAATCCTTATCAGCTTCTTGGGAGTAGATGGCTGGCACTTTGTCCCCAAAGGCTAACAAATGAGGAATGTTCTAGCTAGTTTCTGTGGTTTTTCTCCTGGGTATGGTGAAGCGAGTTAGTTGACTCCTCCATCCCTATAGCCCAGGAGCAGGTGAGTGAGAACATTCCTTCCTGAGATTTCTGCAGAAGGAAGCAGGGATCTGTGGCTGATGTAAATGAGCCAGGATAAGCCATGAAGTGGCACTTTTGGAGGTTTTCTGTTGCTGTCTTCCAGCTTGGAAGGGCCAAGGTAACCTTTCAGGGACCTGTGAGGGCCTGCTGACCTACATGTAATAGTTGGTAAGATATTGCCTGGAAAGTATCCTGGCTACACTGTTTTCTCAGTTGATTTCACAAGAATACACTCCTATGGTTGCCAAAATCCATGACTGGCAATGTCCAGCTGCTGATTTTTTCCCCTCCTTACTCAGGGATGTATCAATTGATTTTGGACAGAGAGGAAGGGAGGAGGGGAAGAAGGGAGAGAGAGAGAGAGAGAGAGAGAGAGAGAGAGAGAGAGAGAGAGAGAGAGATTGATGTGTGAAACATTAAGCAATTAGTAGCTCCTATACATGCTCAGACCAGGGACTGAACCCACAATTTAAGTGTGTGCCCTGGGAATTGAATTCACAACCTTTTGGGTTGCTTATTTTTTTCTTAAATGTTCATCCTCTAGTTCCTGTTACTGGGACAGATCTTGTGTCACCCTGCACCACTGTCTTTATGTGAAGACCTTATTCATCCCTACTCCCATTATTTTGGCCTTCTGGCAGTCCCAGGAAGGTGGGATGGTTGGTATCTGTGGAAGCAGAAGGAGTGGAAAGGAGGGGAAGAGGCAAAGAGTTTAAGTGGCTGGGGAGGGGAGGAATACTTAGATTGAGGACTGGGAATGAGTTGTAGCAGGAGAGTGAGTAGACTTTAAAACAAGAATAGGAGGAGGATCTTGGGTATTTAGGTGGATTGAGGTAGGGAGGAGTAAAAATATGTGAGTTGGGATACACTATGGTATAAAAAGTATTTACTTAAAATGTACTAATTGTGAGGGTTGGAAGTAACTTTTGAAAAGGATATGTTAGGGATTAATAGTTCATGTAGCTCTCAGTGTAACTCAGGTGCTTGAGATTAGCAGTGATCCCTTTTCTGAATCTGCCTCTTTTTCTTGATCAAGTCTCTGCAGTCTACAGTCTAGATGTGTGGTCTTGGAGTGGCAGGGTGTATGGCTGTCACAGTCAGGGCTGATTCTGATTGCCAGCCCCCAGGTAGGCTGAGCCTCCAGTAGCCTAGCTGGGTTTCTGTGCTGCTGGTGTTTTATTTATTTATTTGTTTATTTATTTATTTATTTATTTGCTTTTTAAAAAAAAAAATTTATTGTTGTTTTATTACATCCATCCCCTTTTTGCTCCCCTCTGTCCCCCTCCCCACCCACCCATTCCCCCCAAAGTCAATCCCACTGCTGGTGTTTTAGGACCCTCCCTTTTGTCACTGGTTTTGTGTGAAGACCTACATGGTGCTTCTGTGGTGTCTATGGCTGCTCCTCCCCCTCCAGCTCCTGGAGGAGGTTCCTGCCTGCAATGGGCACCTGGCTCCAAAGGGGGTTGGGGTGGGGTGGTGGGCGGGGGAGGTGGCCTGCAACCTGGCTGGCTCCTGTGATGTCTGGCCCTACCCCCGCAACTCCTGAAGGAGGTAGCCCCTGTCCCCAAACAGTGCCTGTGTCCCCCGGGGCTTCACAGGTCACCTGCCAGTGAAGGCCAACCCTCCAAGCCGTCCAGCTCTTTGAGTTTTTCACCACCAACTCTGTGATGAACGCCTGGCTCCCTAGAGGGTCTGCAGCGAAGCCCACCAGCTAATGCTACTCCTCCCCCTCCAGCTCATTGATGGGGTTTTTGTTGCCTGCAATGGGCGTGCTAGCTGCAAGTTCTGGTGCACAGTTTCCAGCTTTTGTGGGAGCTTGCCCACTGGTATGGGTGCATGGGGTTGGGCCTCCCACCTCTCCAGAGCTCCAAGCTGCCCTCTCCCTAGGTGGCACGGCAGCACAATTTTTGGCCCTCTCATCACTCAAGCTTGTGTACTTCCCCACTCCCCGACTTTTGTTCCCTGACGGTCTCTCCTCCTCTACCTCTGGCCTGGGGAGGTGCTTCCTCTCAGTCTCCTGAGCAAGGCTCTCACACAGTCCCTCACCTGCAGGAGTTCAATTCCTCAATTCCTTCCAGTATTTGCATTCACTGTCCACACTTCACTGCTCAGATTTCTAGTCACCAGGGAGCCTGGAGCTGTCTTCAGTTAGAGGCACCCCTCTGGGCAGAGCCACCGCTGCCCAGAGCTGACCTCGGCCTGCCGGCTGGTTTGAAACCATCTCACCTGCTCTCCTGTAGGTCTCTGCAGCCCCTGGGCTGTGCTCCCCTGAGTCCAGATGCTGACTGCTCCAATTCTTAGGGACCTGCAGACATCTTGTGCTCCTTACCCTATCCTCCAGCTGCTCTGGCACTCAGAGAACACCATCAGCACTGCTCTCTACTCTGTCACCATCTTTTTTCCCCCAGAAGTGGAGTTTTTATAAGGGGAGCAGTAACATTTTTAAAATCCTCCCCAAGTCATCAATATAGGGATAAATGTGTTTAAGCATCATGCTAAACCCACTGCACAGGTGTGGTTAAGCACCACTCAACCTACTGCACAGTTGTGCCAGAACTCTGGATGCCAAGGAAAATTCTGTCAATGGGCTTTCTCATTCATTCACAAGGTGGTTTGGGAGCCACTACAGTAAGAAAGGCCTTGTAAACTCCTGGGAATACTAATAAATAAGATTCCTCTCAGGGTTGCACAGCCTGGGGGAGGCAGTATTCTTAATTCCCCAAAGAGCTCTGTGGAATGTATTTCACTAGTCATATTTGACACCACCCAAGACTACACAGCTGATAGGTAATAGATCCAGAATTCAAACTCAGACCTTTCTTATTTGTAGATTCATACTTTACCTTGTCTCCCAGGACAAAAGAGTAGGTTGAGAAGTTTGGGGGAGGTCACTAATTAATTAATTGTTGTTATCCTTACCTAAGGACATTTTTTAAAAAAAGATTTTATTATTTTTAGATAGAGGGCTAGGCAGAGAGGGAGAGAGACATCTATGTATGGTTGCCTTTTATCTGCCTCCAGCTACGGACCTGGCTGGAGACCTGGCTTGCAACCTGATTATGACCTGGCTTGCAACCTGGGGAATTGAACCAGTGACCTTTGGGTTCACAGGCTGGCACCTGATCCACTGTGCCAACAGCCAAGGCCTGACATTTTTAAAAATTGCATTCAGGGAAACAAAGAAAGAGAGAAAGGGAGAGAGAGAAACATTGATTGGTTGCCTCTTGCATGTGCCACGGCTTGGAGGGTTAGCCTTCACTGGCAGGTGACCTGTGAAGCCCTGGGGGACACAGGCACTGTTTGGGGACAGGGGCTACCTCCTTCAGGAGCTGCAGGGGTAGGGCCAGACATCACAGGAGCCAGCCAGGTTGCAGGCCACCTCCCCCGCCCACCACCCCACCCCAATCCCCTTTGGAACCAGGTGCCCATTGCAGGCAGGACTCGTACTTGCTTGGACCCAGTATTGAACCTGCAATTCAAGGATAGACTCTCTCTGTGTTGCACAAAAACCAGCTGTCTCTTGTAGCTGCTAGCATCTTGTCTTGTAATCAGGCCTTCTTGAATTCCCTGAGTTGATCACTGTCATTGATTTTGTCCTGGTTTTCTTTAGAGATGAGAAGAGTGGTGTGAGCTGT
The DNA here is from genome assembly GCA_004026585.1 of Noctilio leporinus. Taxonomy (NCBI): domain Eukaryota; kingdom Metazoa; phylum Chordata; class Mammalia; order Chiroptera; family Noctilionidae; genus Noctilio; species Noctilio leporinus. The sequence goes on from PVIW01006458.1 coordinate 27,944, forward strand.
GGCATTTCAGACTTGTGCTCCCAGAACATCATGAGCCATAGAGTGTCACCATGAAACCCTAGTAGGGTGAACACAGCCCAGAGTTTGTACTTTCCTTACTTTGTCCCTGTAGCAGGGAATCACAATGCTAGCATTTTAGATATTTTCTGACAAGGTTCCAGGATATAACTCCTGAATATGATCTAACCAATATTGTGACAAAAAAATACAAAGTAGCAGCCTAAGTCCAAGGAGGGAAATAATACAAACAGATGCATTTAGGGCAGCAATTTTCAACCTTTTTCATCTCATGGCACACAAACTAATTACCAAAATTCTGAGGCACATCAAAAAATATATATTTTGCTGATCTGACAAAAATAGGTATAATTTTGATTCGCTTACACCAGACAACTATTGCGTTAGCTGTTGTCACTTTTCTAAAATAATTGACAATCTAAGAGAAAAAAGGTCAGTGTCCTCTTAACTAAATAGTCAGGTGTTGCATGTTTTAAAAATTCTTGTGGCATAACCAGTTGAAATTGCTGACTTGGATAAAGTTATAACATGAACATAGTTAGATGACAGAATAGGAGGATGAACATCTGAATCTAAAGTCTGAAATACAGAATTGATATTAAAGGAAATGTAGCTTGATTTCCAGGCTCTGGAGGACTTTCCCATCCTTCCTGTCACTTCTTCCTACACCTTGACCCTAGATTATCTACCCAGAGAAACTTGGGTGATTGGATTTAATGAATAAGATGAGAATGATTGAAAACTGGTATATCAATGGCTTGCATGAAAATAGTTGCTTTTGAGGTGATTGCAAAATTTGTCCTCTTAAATACTTTAAATTTTCCCTTGCACAATCTAGTTTTTGACAGTAAAACCTAACTTAAGACAATGAAAACAGGAGCATTTTTTTTGCACCCCTTTTGCATGTGACCAGAAAAAATTCAATCTAGCCTGGGGCCCAGTGTTCTCCAACTAGAAATTTAGGAATCTCAGATTTAACTTAAGAAATATTTGCATATTATTTTTATTTCTGAAATAAATAATACATGTCTAGTATGGAAAATTTGGAAAATGAAAGTAGAAAGATGAAGATAAAATCACCCTTACTATAATCCACATATTTCTGTAATTTTTCTTTTAGGAAAATATAGGCATTGTGGACTCCTGTAATTTAAAAAAGCATTTAGTGATGCACTTACCAGTGCGGCTCAGTTGGTTGGGCATCATCCCACAAACCAAAAGGTCCCCAGTTCAATTCTTGATCAGAGCACATGCCTGGGTTTTGGTCAGGTCCCCAGATGGGGATGTACAAAAGGCAGTCCAGTGATGCTTCTCTCCCTTTCTCCTTCCCTTCCCTTCTCCCTAAAACTAAATAAAATTTTTTTAATGTAGTAATATATTGAGAACATTTTTCCAGGCCACTAACTGTTCTTTGACAATATAGTTTTTATTAATTGTGTAGTGGACATCTAACACTTTGCTTCCCATGCCCCACCTTTGGATATCTGTTTAAAATTGATTTATATTGTAAACAAATATTTGCCCTTATAGATATGTCTGATAAACATCTCTGATTATTTCTTGAGGTGAAATTCCTAGAAGTGGAATTGCTTATTAGAGGGCATGCCCATTTCAAAGGCTTTTCATACATAGCTCCATGCTGCCTTTCAGAAAGGTCATACTCACTGGCACTACTGCCAGTCTGCTGTTTCTTTACATCTCTGCTGACACTGTAGATATGATTTTGAAAACATCTGCTCATTGAAACTTGGCCAAATCAGGGTGCACTCACCTATCTTTTCTCCTAAGCAGGCTTCAGTATTAAATGGAGATGTTAGTCCTCATTGAGAAGATGGAATTTGAGAAAAGGCTTGCAAGAACTGAGAGCCCAGGAAGAGCATTCTGGACAGAGGGAAGGTCTGGAGGAAAGGTCCTACTGTGGAAAGATGCCTGGAGTTGAAGAACAGCAAATAGGCCAGAGTAAGTGAAGTGTTACAAGTAATTGGGGACACATAGAAGAGGAGAGCAGAGAGGTGAGCCATTTAAGGACTTGGGCTCTTCCCTGAGTGAAATAAAGAACCATTGGAGAATCCTAAGAGAATGATGAGATGATCTGACTTAGGTTTTAGCTGTATTAAGAATTAAGAGAGTAGAAAGGTAGAAGCACAAGACACATTAAGCAGCTGTTGTGATAATTTGTGTGGAAGATAATGGGCACTTGGACCAGGGAGGTAGCAGTGGCAGTAGAGGTGGTAAGGAATGGCAGAATGTAGATGTTTTGAATGAAGAATGGAATTCTGTACCCATGGTCTTATGTTTGGTTTCTTTCACTTTGCGTAATATTTCTGAAGTCATTCACATTGTAGCATGTACCAGTGATCTCTTTTTATCATTGATTAGTATTCTCTATTGTATGGATATATCACATTTTATTTATCCATTTCCAGGTGACAGAAATTTGGGTTTTTCTCATTTGGGGCTATTAAAAATAATGATGCTACATTCATGTATATGTTTTTGTGTGGACATGATTTAATTATTCTTGGGTAGATAGCTAGGAGTGGAATTGCTGAGTTGTATGTTAAGTATATGTTCAACTTTTCAGGAAACTGCCATTCTGTTTTCCAAGGTGGTTGTACCATTTTACATTCCTACCAATAATACATAAGAATTCTATTTTCTCCATGTCTTTGACTAAACTTGGTATTGTCAGTGTTTTGGATTTTAACTATTCTTCTGGGCATATAGTTCTATTTCATTATACCTTCAGTTTACATTATGACTATGACTAATGATGGTTAGCATTATTTCAAATGCTTATTATAATTATATATTTTTTCTATTTTCAATTGTAATTTAACTTTGCTTTTTAAAGCAATTTTATTTTTAAATAATTTTGGGCTTTAAAAAATTGCAAAAATTGTTCAGAGTTCTGTCACCTTTACTTTCTCCAAAAGTTAGCATCTTATACATGATGGTATAGTCATCATTAACATTAATCCAATACCATTTTTTGAATTATAAGCTTTATTTGTCTTTCCACACTTTCTCCACAAATGTCCTTTTTCTGGTCTAAGATTCATTCTAGGATCCCATACTATGTTGAGTGATCATGTCCTCTTAGTCTTCTCTAGTCTCTGAATGTTTCTTAGTCATTCCTTGTCTTTCATGACATTGACACTTTTGAAGAGCACTGGTCAGTTATTTTGTAGAATCTCCCTTAATTTGAGTTTTCCAATATTTTCTCATGGTTAGATTGAATTTATTCATTTTTGGCAAGAATGTCACAGAAGTATATTCTTAGTATATCATATTATGGGTTAGTTACATGAATTAATATATCTTATTGTTGGTGATCATTATTAGTCTTATTATCATTTGGCTAAGGCTGTGCATGATGGATTTCTCCACTATAAAGTAACTGTTTTCCCATTGTAATTAATAGACATCTTGGAGAACATACTTTGAGACTAGCCAAGTATCTCTTTCTCCTAGAAGTTTTTTTCCATTAATTTTAGCATTGACTGGTAAATTTGTCTGCAACAAATATTACTGTAGTAGTCTAGTGGCAATTTTATATTTTCCTCATTTTCTTCTACATTTATTATTTGGAAATCTGTTGAAATGCTTCTCTCTCATTTACTTATTATTATTTATATCAGTATATATTCAGGTATATTTGTTTTAATCTATGGGTTATAACCCAATTGTACATGGTTTGTTTTATTGCTCAAATTTTTCCAGTTTTGGCCTTTGGGAACTCTATCAGGTCAGCTATTGCTTCATTCAAACATGTCAGCATTCATTTTGATCACCTTCTTACTTTCTGACACCACGAGATGCTCCAGGATCATTTGTGTTTTCCTCACTCCAGCTCTGGAACAAAGCCTTTCTCACAGAAACTCTGGCTTCCCTTTTATTGGCAGGTGGTATTTAGAAACCAAAATCAGGCACTAGATATGCTCATTGTTCTCTGGGTGTCATTACTTGTATGACCTCCTAAGGGACAGATCTTGGAAATATATATGCAGTCACATGTTGCTCAACAAAGTTTTGGTTAATGATGGAGTGTGTATACCATGGTGACTCATTGTAACATGGCTGAAAATTCCTATCAACTAATGACATCATAGATGCCATAATGTTGTAGTGCAATGTATTATTTACATGTTTGTGGTGATGCTGGTGTAAACAAACCTACTATGCTCCCAGTTGTATAAGTATAGCACATACAATCATGTACAGGGTGCATATGATCAATTGGCAAAATTTTAGTAAAATAAACAACATACTACAAAAGTGTTGTATTTTGAAATAAATTTAACTCATATGTAAATACATAAACATAGTTATTATTATTATTTTATTATTTTTTAAATTGTTCAAAAAAGTTTATTTGACTTTGGAATCTTGAGCACACTTTCATTAACTTTTCTTTATCCATGGATATCATAATGTTTTCAATCTTATCTTTAACAGCCTCTTAATTGAAATGAGGTTGTTTATTAACTCCTCTCTCACAAATGCTCTATACATAATAGTCTAAAGGATTTGTATCTGGCGAACTAGGCAGCCAGATTTCCTTTGACCAGAATTCAGGAATATTGACACTGAGATATTCTTGTACCTTTTTTTGGCATTATGTGCTGGTGCACCATCATGTTGGAAGATAAAATGACATTCATTTGAGACTTGCTTCATCCATGGTACAACTACTCTCAAAACATCAAGATAAACATCAACAGCCACCTTCAAGCCTTGTGGAAACAAATTCAGGGTCATGATATCTTCTTCATTGCTGATAACACCTAACACCATCACTGTAGCAAGAAATTGTGTTTTCATGACAATTGGGACTTCATTAAGATTCTCTCAAAGCCATCTGTTGTTTCTTCTGTTGACTATTTGGTCCTTCTGAGAAGTCTTTTCATCAGAGAAGAAAATCAGAGGGTTTTTTCTTTGGGGTTTTTCAATGTTGTTAGCAGTTTTCCTTGCTTTTTCAAAGCACCTTTTCTTTGTCTGCAGCACTTGGGATACCAGTATTTTAGTCATACTAATAGCAGTGTAAATGGTATCTCACTGAGGTTTTAATCTGTATCTCCTTAATAATGTTGACCATTACTTTATATGCTTATTTTCCCTCTTCTTTGGCAAAGTGCTATTTAGATCTTCTGCCTACTTTTAAGTTGGGTTGTTCTATCTTTTTATTTTTAAATTGACAGAGTTTGTTATGTATTCTGACCACAAGTCCTTTGTCAGCTATATAATTTGTAAACATTTTCTCCCAGTCTTTAGCTTGCAGTTTTGCTTTCATGGTGATTTTTGAAGAGCAAATGTTTTTAATTTTAATCAAGTACAATTAATAAAATTTTAATTTCTTAATGATGCTTTTGGTATCATATGTAAACTTTTTTTTTTGCCTATTCCCAAACTGGTATCTAAAGTAAGTGGCACCAAAGTTCTGAGATGTTAAAGGCAGCAGAAGTGGGGCATCCCTTATGAAGGGCAGAAGGTCAATAAAAAGTTCAGAAATCATCGAACATTAAAAAAATCAATTAAAATAAAAAATCTTTGCCTCATCCAAGTTCACAAAGATTTTACCATAGAAGTTTTAGCTTTAGCTTTTATTTATGTCTATGATCTATTTTGAGTCAATTTTAATGTGTAGGGTAGGTAAGATGAAGATCTAAGTTCATTTTGTGTATCTATGAGAGAGAGAGAGAGAGAGAGAGAGAGAGAGAGAGAGAGAGAGAGCACTAGAGGTAGTTTTCTGAGTTTGTGTATGGTTACTGTTATTTCCTGTGCAGATATTTGATAAAATTCACTAGTCATTTGAGACTGGGCTTTTCTTTGTGGAAAGATTTTAATTATAATTATACTTTTTAAAGCTACAAAATATAATTATTCTTTGGTGGCCCTACTTAGATTTTCTATTTCTTGAGTAAGTTTTGGTCAACTGAGTCTTTCTAGGATTTTTTCATTTCATCTGAATCTAACTTGTTGGCATACAGTTGAAATTAAAATTCCTTACTAGCATCTAGATTTGTGTAGAATAGGTAGCACTGTTTCTTCTTTCATTTCTAATGTTATTTATGTCTTCTTTCTTCCTTTCTTGATCAGTATAGCAAATGTTTTATTTAAATTTCCTATTGACTTTTCTCTTTTTAAAATTAAGATTAATTCACATAGCATTATATTTATTCTTTTAAAATTTACAATTCATTGACTTTTAGTATATTCACAAAGTTGTGCAACCATCTTCATCTAATTTTAGAAGATTTCATCACACACACACACAAATACTATACTCATTAGCAGTTACTCCCTATTTCTCCTCTCAACACCTGGAAACCATTTACCTATCTACTTCTGGCCCCATGGATTTTCCTATTCTAAATAATTTATATTTTAAAAAATCATAGAAAATGTAACTTTTTGGTCTAGCTTATTTCACTTAACATTATACTTTTAAAGTTCATCTATTGATTTTCTAGTATGTATCAATACTTTATTCTTTTTGTGGCTGAATACTATTCTATTGTATACCCACACCATATTTTGTTTGTCCATTTATCTGTTGATGGATATTTAGGTTGTTTCTACCTTTTGATTATTATGAATAATGTTATCATGAACAGTAATCTACAAGCATTTGTGCGAACATATTTTTAATTCTCTTAAGAATCAAGGTCTGTTAAAAAAAAAAAAAAAAGTCCAGCCATTGTTAGTATGAGAATGATTTGTGTGATATCAATGGAATCTGGAAGCCAAGGAGAATGGAGTAGAAGGTGCATCCGGGAACAATGATGACTTCACTATACTAGTTGGTGGGGGCAATAGATGATGTTGAATGAGCATGTGTACTGTGTGGCTGTTACATTCAGAATGACTGAGTGAGTAAAGCAATGAATCTGCATTGAATTTTGCCTTAAGCTTGAACGTTCTTCCGTGGAAACTGTTAGGATGATTTAGAAGGCTTTAAGGAATGATGCAATCAGTGCAGTGCAAATAAAAGTGTGGCACAAATGACTCACAGATGGTCAAGAATCTGCTGAAAGTGATTTATGTTCTGGAAGGCCTGCAACAAGTAGAACACCTTAGAATGTTGAATGTGCATGAGATGGAATCAAGAGGGATGAGCCACTGACAGTGAGAACTAGAAGCTGATTTGGGGATTTCAAAAACTACTGTGTCTAAGATTTTGATGCAGGAACTTGGCACGAAACATGTTGTGGCAAAATTCATTCCACTGTTCTTGCTACCAGACCAGAAGGAACATCCTGTTGCAGTTGCTAATGGCTTGATTCAAATGAACCAGATTTCCTCAAGAAGGCCATAACTTTGAAGGGGCCTGAGGTGTCATTGTTTTATGTGCAATGTTTCTTCTATCTTTTTCAATAGATATCTCTCATTTTCATAGTACATGGCTGGATACTAGGAGTGGATTGCTGGATCATATAATAACTCAATGTTTCACTTTTTTTTTTTTTTTTTAACATTTCAACCTGTATTTGTCACAACCCTTGAAAGCAGAACGTTAGGTAACGCTACATTTCCATTCACAGAAGTGAGCTGGCTTACAGTTCGCTAAACATGCGTCTTTGGAAACAAGCCCTACAGACAGTTACTCCCATTAGCCCATCTAGCTCCGGCGCACCAACTTTTGGAGGCTGCACATGCAGGGTCACTACAGGGATGGAAGGTTTACAGTAGATCCTGGGGAGAAGCCGTTTCCCGCAACGCTCCAGTAACAAAAGGTGAAGGACTACAAGGCTAACATTAGGCTACATACACCTCATAAGAGATACAACCTCCTGTTAACGTCAGACAGCAGGGACCGAAGAGGACGCTAGCTCTGCTCAGGGCCTGAAGTGTAGCAGCATCATACACTTGCAAATGGAAAGAAACCTCTTTCCTGAAGTAGTTATTGTCATGCCTTACAGGGTTTTTAAATGTTAACAAAAATAAAGAAAAAGTCCTTCAAAGCACACCATCCAAGGGAACATGGGTGCAGGGTAGCGCAGGACCCAGGCGAGCTAATCCACCTCCTCCATGCATGACGTGTCCTTGTCCCCCTCCAGGGGCGGTATCTCCTCGGTCACCGCGGCACTGCTCTCATCCGCAGCGGGGTCGTCCTCATCAATGCCCAGGCCAAGTTTGATCATCCTGTAGATCCTGTTTGCATGTGTCTGCGGATCTTCCAGACTGAAGCCATAAGACAGGAGCGTGGTCTCGTACAGCAGGATGACCAGGTCTTTCATGGACTTGTCGTTCTTGTCAGCCTCCACCTTCTGCCGCAAGGTCTCGATGATAGAGTGGTCGGGGTTGATCTCCAGGTGCTTCTTGGCTGCCATGTAGCCCATGGTCGAGCTGTCTCTCAGGGCCTGGGCCTTCATGATCCTTTCCATGTTCGCTGTCCACCCGTAGGGGCTTGTGACAATGCAGCAAGGGGATGTCACCAATTGGTTGGAGACAACCACTTTTTCAACTTTTTTCTCCAAGATGTCCTTCATGATCTTGCAGAGGTTTTCAAACTTGATCTTCTTCCCTTCCTGCTTCTTCTTCTCATCTTCATCCTCCGGGAGCTCCAAGCCCTCCTTGGTGACAGACACCAGCCTCTTGCCCTCGAACTCCTTCAGCTGCTGCACACAGTACTCGTGGATGGGTCTGATCATGTAGATTACCTCCAGGCTGTGCTTACGCAGGCGCTCCACGAAGGCGGAGTTCGCCACCTGGTCCTTGATTTCACCTGTGATGTAGTAGATGTGCTTCTGGTTCTCCTTCATCCGGGTGCAATAATCCTTGAGGGAAACCATCTCATCGCCAGAAGCAGACGTGTAGTATCTTAGCAGCTCCGAGAGCTTTTTCCGATTTTGTGAGTCTTCATGTATTCCAAGCTTAATATTTTTAGATAACTGCTTGTAGAACTTCTTGTAGTTTTCCTTGTCTTCTGCCAGTTCAGTGAAGAGTTCTAAGCATTTTTTGACCAAATTCTTTCTGATGACTTTCAAAATTTTGCTTTGTTGCAGCATCTCCTGGGAAATGTTTAGAGGGAGATCATCCGAGTCCACTACACCACGAATGAAGTTCAGATACTCGGGGATCAGCTCCTCGCAATTGTCCATGATGAAGACGCGGCGGATGTACAGCTTGATGTTCTTTTTCTTTCTGTTATCAAAGAAGTCAAAGGGAGCACGTCTTGGCACAAAAAGAAGAGCTCTGAACTCCAACTATCCTTCAACTGAAAAATGCTTCACAGCCAGGTGGTCCTCCCAGTCGTTGGTCAAGCTCTTGTAGAACTCCCCGTACTCCTCGTTAGTGATGTAGTCAGGATTTCTGGTCCAAATCGGCTTGGTTTTGTTCAGTTCTTCCCAATTGATGTACTTCTCCTTGATCTTCTTTTTCTTCTTGTCTCCATCCTTCTTTTCTTCTTCTTCTTCATCAGAACCAACATCTTCAATTTCAGGTTTGTCATCAGACTCCTTTTCTTCTTTTTCTTTCTCTTCCTCTTTCTCCTCCTTTTCTTCAGCCTCATCATCACTGACTTCTTTATCACGCTCTTTCTTCACAAAGAGTGTAATGGGGTAGCCAATGAACTGCGAGTGCTTCTTCACAATCTCTTTGATCCTCCTCTCCTCCAAGTACTCAGTCTTGTCCTTTTTCAGGTGCAGGATGACCTTGGTTCCCCGACCCATGGGCTCCCCTGTGTCGGTGCGCACGGTGAACGAGCAGCCAGCGGAGGACTCCCAGGCGTACTGCTCGTCGTCGTCGTTGTGTTTGGTGATCACCATCACTTTCTCAGCAACCAGGTAGGCCGAGTAAAACCCGACACCGAACTGGCCGATCATGGAGATATCGGCGCCGGCCTGGAGAGCTGCCATGAACGCCTTGGTTCTGGACTTGGCGATGGTGCCCAGGTTGTTGATCAGGTCCGCCTTGGTCATGCCGATTCCGGTGTCCACAATGGTGAGGGTGCACTCCTGCTTGTTCGGAATAAGGTTGATGTGCAGCTCCTTCCCAGAGTCCAGTTTGCTGGGGTCCATCAGGCTCTCATATCTGATCTTGTCCAGGACATCCGAGGAGTTGGAAATGAGCTCACGCAGGAAGATCTCCTTGTTCGAGTAGAACGTGTTGATGATCAGGGACATGAGCTGTGCAATCTCCACCTGGAAGGCGAAAGTCTCCACCTCCTCCTCCTCCATGGGCTGGTCGTGGTTCTGGGTTTCTTCCGGCATCTTGGCTAAACAACCGTGCGGTCTCCGAGACTATGCAGCACCTGGGCGACGCAGAAGCAACTCTCACCTTTTTTTAAAAAAATATTTCATCCATCACTTTCAGAGGGTGGAAGGGAGAGAGGCAGAGAGGGAGAGAGACATCAATGTATGGCTGCCTTTCACCTGCCTCCAGTCACGGACCTGGCTGGAGACCTGGCTTGCAACCTGGTTATGTGCCCTGGCTGGGGAATTGAACCAGCAACCTCTGGGTTCGCAGGCCAGCACCTTATCCACTATGCTACCAGCCAGGTGTTTGTTTACCTTATTTTTTTAATTGTTGAGTTATAACTTGTTTTTGATCATTGTTATTTTTTTTACATATTCTGGATACTAATCTCTTGTCAGATATATGATTTTTAAATAGTTTCTCCATTCTGTGGGTTGTGTTTTCACTTTCCTAATAGTGTCCATTTTGATGAAATCTCACTTATCTTTTTCTCTTCAGTTGCTTATGCATGCTTTTGGTATCATGTCTAAGAAACCATTCCCTAATCCAAAGTTAATATTTTGTATATGGAGTTAAGTAAGGTTCTAAGTTCACTTTTCTTTGCATGTGTATAACCATTTGTCTAAGCATCATTTATTGAAAAGATGATCCATTAATTATTGAATGTTCTTGGTGCCCTTGTTAAAAAGAAATTGACCATAAATGTAAAGGTCTATTTCTGGATTCACAATCTATTCCATTGACCTATGTGTCATCTATCCTTCTACCAGTTCTATAGAATCTTGATTACTGTACCTTTGTAGGGAGTTTTAATATCTGCATGTGTGAGTCATCAAACTTAGTTCTTCTTTTTTAGGATTGTTGTGACTATTGTATGTCTCCTACCTTTCCATATGAATTTTAGGATTAGGACATCAATTTCTATCAAAAAAAAATTGGGGAGAACCAAGATGGCAGAGGAGTAGGTGGAGCTACACCAATTTCCTTCCAACACCAAACTGGAATCACCACTTAATTGGGGAGAAATCATCCAGAATAACCAACAGAACACCAACTGGAGAGAAGTCTTATTATCAGGGACAGAACAGAAGAGCCAATTCCTTACAACATGACTGTTAGGAAGTGTGGAGACAGGAGAGGGCTGGCGGGGCTTTCACAGGCAGCAGCTGAAGGGACAGAGAAACATCTCAGCAGCAGGGAGCTCTGAGAAGGTTGGGATCTAAACCTCCAACTGGACTTCCCAGCCTCCAGCAACACAGTTGAGAGTAAAACAACACCAAGTTGTGAAAAGCAAAAAACCACCAGCTTTAGCTGGGTTGACAGTGAGACTGAATTCTTAAAGGGACCATGCATGAAAATACAGTGGCACCCACTTACCCTGGGCTCTAGCAGAGGGAGGGCACAGTGGACTAGAGACACTTAAGAAGGGTTTGGGTCAGTGGCTTTAAGGGTAGAGTTGAGGGAGTAGCCCCTGAGTCCAGTGCTGACCCATACCCCATATGGCCATCAGACTTCTCTTCTCTACAGGGTGTGAACCTGAGGGGAAGCCACAGCTCCATCCATAGGAATTAATCCACCCCACCTAGCAGTGCCTAAACCTGACCTCAGATCACAGGTTGATTGGAATTATAACTGAATCTGCCCTACCCAGAGGTGCCTTAAACTGACCTCTGATCGCAGACTGATTGGATTAACAACTAAAGGAGACAAAAACAGTGTATCTCTGGAAGTCTCCAACTGGCTGACTAGGCCCAGACTGGAAGCTGACATCACCAAGAGCAGAGCCAGGAAGCAAAAAAGAGTGCACCTGTATACCACAGAAGGTCACACCACTAAGACAGTAAGTTAAAGCAGACCAATTCAAGAAGCAGAAACAGACAAGAGTCACCTAAAGTGGGGAGATAAAGAAATAAACCCTCAGCAAATGGAAAGGAGGAATCCCCAGGAAGAGTGCAGAATGAAATAGAGGCAAGTACATGCTCAGACATGGAATTCAAACTAATGATTATAGAGAAGCTCAATGAGCTCAGTGAGTTCAAAGAAAACTACAAACAACTCCAGGGGAACTATGAAGAACTCCAGGAACTTACTGAGGACTATACCAGCATTAAAAAGGACATAGAAACCATCAATAAGAGCCAGGAAGAAATTAATATAATTTCTGAATTGAAGAACACAGTAGAAGGAATCAAAAGCAGGCTAGAGAAAGCAGAGGATCAGATCATTGATCTGGAGGTCAATGTAGAAAAAAATTCCCAGGCAGTGCAACAAAACAAAAAAAGACTGAAAAAGATGAAGAGGTTTTAACAGAGCTGCAGGACAGCATGAAATGTAATAACATCTGTATCACAGGGATACCAGAAAAAGAAGAGGAGGAGCAAGGGATAGAAAACCTCTTTGAAAAAGTGATGACAGAAAACTTCCCTAACTTAAGGAGAGAAAATGTTATGCAAACTCAGGAAGCACAGGGGGTCCCAAGGAAGATGAACCCAAACAGGCCCACTCCAAGACACATCATCATGAAAATGGCAAATTCCAAAGACAAGGAGAGAATCCTAAAAGCAGCAAGAGAGAAATAGTTAATAACATACAAGAGGGCTCCCATGAGGTTATCAGCTGATTTCTCAACAGAAACACAACAAGCCAGAAGGGAATGGCAAAAAATACTTAAAGCAATGAAAAACAAAGGCCTGCATCCAAGAATACTCTACCCAGCAAGGCTGTCATTAAAAATGGAAAGTGAAATAAGGAGTTTCCCAGAAAAAAATAAGTCTAAAAGAATACAGCATTGCAAGAGATGCTAAAGGGTCTGCTTTAAGAAGATGGAGAAACAGAGACAGAACAGAAGCACAGGTACAAAGGTAAATGGATTAAATGCACCAATCTAAAGGCATAGGGCAGCTGAATGGATAAGAACCAACTTTAACATACGAATGCTTTAAAGTGATCTTGTTACTATACCCAAAGAACCCTGAAACACCAATTCAGATGAACCAGTGTACTCCTATGTTCATAGCAGAGCTATTTACAATAGCCAAGTGCTAGAAAGAGCCTAAGTGCCCATCAGTGGATGATTGGATTAAAAACTTTGGTATATTTACACAGTGGAATACTACACAGCAGAAAGAAAGAAGGAACTCCTACCTTTTACAACAGCATGTATGGAACTGGAAAGTATTATGCTTAGTTAAATAAGACAGTGAAAGACAAATACCATATGATCTCACCCATTATAGGTCACTAATGAACAAAACCAATAAACAAGCAAAACAGAACCAGATACATGAATAAAGTGAATAGACCTTCAGTGGGCAGCGGGGAAGGGGGGAGAAGGAGGCAAAGAAGGGGAGCAGTTTAGTCAAGGAATTAGTATGGAAGAACCATGGACATAAACAACAAGTGGGATTGACTTTGTTGGGGAGTGGGTGGATGGGGACGGGGGTAGAGGGGAGTAAAAAGGGGACAGGTGTAATACAACAACAATAAAATCAAATTAAAAACAGTTGGGATCTTGATATAAATTTAATTGACTCTGCAGATCAATTCGGGGAGTATTGTCAACATAATAATATTATGTTCTCCAATAAATGAACACAAAACTTGTGTTTCCATTTATTTAATTCTTCTTTAATTTCTTCTGTAGTATTTTGTAATTTTAAGTGTACAAGTTTTGAAATTCATTGTTAAATTTATTTTCTTTCTTTGTTTTTTTAAATTTTATTGTTGTTGTATTACATCCATCCCCTTTTTGCTCCCCTCTGTCCCCCTCCCCACCCACCCATTCCCCCCAAAGTCAATCCCACCTGTTGATCATGTCCATGGTTCCTTTATACTAGGTTCTTGTCTAAGCTGCTCCCCTTTCTTGCCTCTGCCTCCCGCCTCCCCCCAACCCCTTTCCCCCTGACCACTGCAGGCCTATTCCTTGTATTCATATACTTGGTTCTGTTTTGCTTGTTGTTAGTTTTGCTCATTATTGTCCCATAATGGGTGAGATCATATATTTGTCCTTCACTGACTGGCTTATTTCACTAAGCATAATGCTCTCCAGTTCCATCCATGTTGTTGCAAAGGGTACAAGTTCCTTCTTTCTGCTATATAGAATTCCATTATGCAAATGGACCAAAGTTTTTTGATCCAATTATCCACTGATGGGCACTTAGGCTGTTTCCAGCACTTGGCTATTGTAAATAGTGCTGCTATGAACATAGGTGTACATAGGTTCTTATGAATTGGTGTTTCAGGATTCTTTGGGTATAGTCCAAGTAGTGGAATTGCTGGATCAAAAGTCAGTTCCATTTTTAGATTTTTAAGGAAACCCTATAATGTTTTCCACAGTGGCTGCACCAGCCTACATTCCCACCAACAGTGTATGAGGGTTCCCTTTGCCCTGCATCCTTGCCAACATTTGTTGTTTGTTGATTTGCTGATGATTGCCATTCTGACAGGTGTGAGGTGGTATCTTATTGTGGTTTTCATTTGCATCTCTCTGATGACTAGCGATGTTGAGCATTCTTTCATATGCCTCTGGGCCCTTTGTATATCTTCCTCAGTGAGTTGTCTGTTCAGGTTCTTTGCCCATTTTTAAATTGGGCTGTCTGTCTCCCTGGTGTTGAGTCACATTAGTTCTTTAATATTTTGGAGATCAGACCCTTGTCTGAGGTCTCATTGGCAATTATGTTTTCCCATACAGTTGGTTCCCTTTGAATTTTGCTGATATTTTCTTGAGCTGAACAGAAACTTTTCAATTTGATATAGTCCCATTTGTGGATTCGTTCTTTTATTTCTTTTGCCCTTGGTGAAGTATCAGTAAACATATTTTTGCGTAGGATATCCGAAAGTTTACTGCCTATATTTTTCTCCAGGACCTTTATGGTGTCACTGTTTATGTTTAAATCTTTTATCCATCTTGAGTTTATTTTGGTGTATGGTGTAAGTTGGTGGTCTAGTTTTATCTTTTTGCATGTTGCTGTCCAGTTCTCCAAACACCATTTGTTGAAGACCATTGTTTTTACTCCATTGGATGTTCCTTCCCCCTTTGTCAAATATGAGTTGACCCTAGAGTCCTGAGTTAATTTCTGGGCTCTCTATTCTGTTCCATTGATCTATATGTCTATTCTTATGCCAGTACCATGCTGTTTTGATGACAGTAGCCTTGTAGTATTGTTTGAAGTCCGGTATTGTGATTCCTCCTATCTTGTTCTTCTTTCTCAAGGTTGTGGTGGCTGTTCATGGGCTTTTTTGGCTCCATATAAATTTTTGAAATATTTTTTTCTATTTCTGTGAAGTCTGTCATTGGTATTTTAATTGAGATTGCATTGAATATGTAGATTGCTTTGGGTAGTATGGACATTTTAATGATGTTAATTCTTCCTACCCATGAACATGGTATATACTTCCATTTATTTGTGTCTTCCCTGATTTCTTTCTTCATTGTTCTGTAGTTTTCTGAGTACAGATCTTTTACCTCCTTAGTTAAGTTGATTCCTAGGTACTTTATTTTTCTTGTTGCTATGGTAAATGGGATTTGTTTTTTCGTTTCTTTTTCTGTTGTTTCATTATTGGTATACAAAAATGCTTTTGATTTCTGGATATTGACTTTATACCCAGCTATTTTGCTAAATTTGCTTATTAGGTTGAGTACGTTTTTGGTGGAGCCTATCGGATTTTGTATGTACACTATCATATCGTCTGCAAATAATGACAGTTTGACTTCCTCCTTTCCAATTTGGATACCTTTGATTTTCTTTTCTTCTCTGATGGCTATAGCTAGAACTTCCAAGACAATGTTGAATAGAAGTGGAGAAAGTGTACAGCCTTGTCTCATTCCTGATCTTAGGGGGAAAGCTTTCAGTTTTTGTCCATTAAGTATGATGTTGGCTTCAGGTTTCTCATAGAAGGCCTTTATGATGTTGAGGTATGCTCCCTCTGTTCCCATTTTACTGAGGGTTTTTATCATAAATGGTTGCTGCACTTTATCAAATGCTTTTTCAGCATCTATTGATATGATCATATGGTTTTATCTTTCAATTTGTTTATGTGGTGTATTACATTTATTGATTTGCAAATGTTGTAACCATCCTTGCATCCCTGGGATGAAGCCCACTTGATCATGGTGTATGATCTTTGTAATATACTGCTGAATCCGATTGGCCAATATTTTGTTGAGAATTTTAGCTACTATGTTAATCAGCGGTATTGGCCTGTAGCTTTCTTTCTTAGTTGTATCTTGCCCTGGTTTTGGGATTAGAATAATATTGGTCTCATAGAAAGAGTTTTGGAGTCTTCCCTCTTCCTTAATTTTTTGGTAGAGTTTGAGGAGGATAGGAGTTAGTTCTTTTTTAAATGTTTGGTAAAATTCACCTGTGTAGCCATCTAGTGCAGGGCTTTTGTGCTTTGGAAGATTTTGGATTACTTCTTTAATTTCACTAGTTGTTATTGGCCTATTCAGGCTTTCTGCTTCTTCTTGGTTCAGTTTTGGTAGATTATACCTTTCCGGAAATGTGTCCATTTCATCCAGGTTGTCACATTTGTTGTCATATAGTTGTTTGTAGTAATTTCTTACAATCTCTTGTATTTCTGAGGTATCAGTTGTGATTTCTCCTCTTTCAGTTCTGATTG
>PVIW01006458.1:44879-86919 GCA_004026585.1 Noctilio leporinus
GGGTCCTCTCTCTCTTTTTCTTGATGAGTCTGGATAAGGGCTTGTCAATTTTGTTTATTTTTTCAAAGAACCAGCTCCTGGACCTGTTGATTCTTCCAATTGTAGTTTGAATCTCTGAGTTATTTAGTTCTGCTCTGATCTTGATGATTTCCTTCCTTCTACTTGCTCTGGGCTTTGTTTGTTGTTGCTCCTCTAGTTCATGTAGCTTTGTGGTTAAGTCGTGTTTACAAACTTCTTGTAACCTTTGTTGGAAGGCCTGTATTGCTATAAATTTCCCCCTGAAAACTGCCTTTGCTGTATCCCATAGGTTTTGGGCTGTTGTGTGTTCATTGTCATTTGTTTCCAGGAACTTTTTGATTTCATCTTTGATCTCATTGCTGATCCCTTCATTGCTTAAAAGCATGTTTTTTGGTCTCCATGAGTTAGAGACTTTTTGTTTTTTTCCCTTGAGATTGGTTTTTTGTTTCAAGCCATTGTGATCTGAGAAAATACTTTGTATGGTTTCCATTTTCCTGTATTTGTGGAGGCTTGTCTTGTGACATACCATATGGTCTATCTTAGAGAATGATCCATGTGCATTTGAGAAGAATGTGTATTTTGCTTCTTTGGGGTAAAAGACTCTGTATACATCAGTTAGGTTCATTTCCTCTAGAGTGTTGTTCAATGCCACAACATCTCTGGGGATTTTTTGTTTGGAAGATCTGTCCGTTATTGATAGTTGGGTATTAAAATCCCTTACTATTAGTTTGTTGCTGTCTATGTCTTTCTTAAAGTCTTCCAAGATTTTCCTTATATATTTCGAAGCTCGTATGTTGGGTGCGTATATGTTTATCAGAGTTATTTCTTCTTGATGGATTATTCCCTTAAGTATTATGAAATGTCCATCTTTGTCCCTTTTTATGTCCTTCATTGTAAAATCTATTTTGTCTGAAATTAGTTTTGCTACTCCCGCTTTTTTTTCATGCCCATTTGCTTGATATATAGTTTTCCATCCCTTCACTCTCAATCTGTGTCGATCTTTTGTTCTGAGGTGGGTCTCCTGAAGACAGCATATATGTGGGTCATGTTGTCTTATCCATTCAGCTACCCTATGTCTTTTGATTGGTGCATTTAATCCATTTACATTTAAGGTTATTATTGATTGATACTTATTGCCATTTTCTCCCTTTGTGTCCTTGGCTTTCTCTGTTTCTTCCTTTTATTTGTTTACTTATTTTTATAGCAGACCCTTTAGCATTTCTTGCATTGCTGGTTTGGTAGAGATGTATTATTTTAGACTTTTTTTTGTCTGGGAAGCTCCTTATTTCTCCTTCTATCTTGAATGAGAGCCTTGCTGGGTAGAGTATTCTTTTTTGCAGGCCTTTGTTTAGCATTACTTGAAATACTTTTTGCCATTCCCTTCTGGCTTGAATTGTTTCTGTTGAATAATCATTTGAAAGCCTTATTGGAGCCCCTTTGTATGTTATTTGTCTTTTCTCTCTTGATGCTTTTAGGATTCTCTCTTTGTCCTTGAAATTCTCCATTTTAATAATAATGTGCCTTGGTGTTGGTCTGTTTGGGTTGATCGTCACTGGGACCCCTGTGCTTCCTGAACTGGATTAATGTTTTCACTCATCATGTTAGGGAAATTTTCTATCATGACTTTTTTGAACAGGTTTTCCATTCCTTGTTTCTCTTCTCCTTCTGGTATCCCTATGATACGGATGTTGTTATGTTTCATGTTGTCCTGCAGCTCTCTTAACCCCTCTTCAGTCTTATTCAGCCTTTTTTTATTCTCTTGTACTCTCTTGGAGTATTTATCTACATTATCCTCCAACTCGCTGATCCAGTCCTCTGCTTCCTCTAGCCTAGTGTTGATTCCTTCCACTGTATTCTTCAGTTCAGAAATTGTATTCTTCATTTCCTCCTGGCAATTATTAATAGTTTCCATGTCCTTTTTCATGCTGTTGTTATTCTCAGTAAGTTCCTTGTAATTTCCCTGGAGTTCTTTGTAGTTCTCCTGGAGTCGTTTATAGTTTTCTTTGATGTGGCTGAACTCACTGAGCTTCTCTATCATCATTCTTTTGAATTCCTTATCTGACATTCCAGGTTCCTCAGTTTCATTTTATGTTTTTTTCTGGGGATTCTTCCTTTCATTTTGGTGTTGGACTGATTCTTTTTTCCCTCATTTCGGGTGTCTGTTCTTGCTTTTTATTTATTTATTTATTTATTTTTGTTCTTTTCTTGGGTTAACCTGCTTTGCTTCCTTGCCTTAGTTGAGCACCCTTCTATGATAGGAGATTTGTGGAGTTCAATGTTGCTGTCTCCCAGACTTTCTCCACTTGCTGTTCTTGGTGTGTCCTTTATTTGGGCTGTCTGGTTGTATTCTGGGCCTGTGGGCTTTTAGCAGAAAAAACAGAAACAAAAACAAAGAAACAAACAAACAAACAAACAAAAAACCCAAAACAAAAACCAAACCAAACCAAACCAAACAAAATGCAAAAGGAAAAAAGAAATAAAAATGGTAATAATAATAATAAGAAAGGGTTTAGATGACTGTTCACCCTTAACAATCCCTGACTGGTCCAGATGGAGCCTGGACCTGAGTGCTTTTAGCAGAAAAAAAAAAAGAAAAGAAAAGAAAAGAAAGAAAAAGAGGGAGAAATTCACAAGAGAAAGAGAAATCAATATTAATAAAGAAAGGGTTTAGGCATCTGTTTACCCTTTATGGTCTCTGTTTGGTCCAGGTGGAGCCAGGACCAGTGGGCTTTATCAGGGAGAAAAGAAAGAAGAAAGAAAGAAAGAAAGAAAAAAAAGAAAAATAAAAGGCTGGGGGAGAAAGTCACAAGACAAAGAGAAATCAACATTAATAAAGAAAGGGTTTAGGTCTCTGTTCCCCCTTTATGATTTCTGATTGGTCCAGGTGGAGCCAGAACCTGTGAGCATTACCAGGAAGAAAAGGAAAAGAAAAAAGAAAAAAAAAACAGGAAGGAAGAAAAGAATAAAGAAAGGGTTTAGGTGGCTGGGGAAGGGAGGAATACTTAGATTGAGGACTGGGAATGCAGTTTAGCCACAGAGTGAGTATACTTTAATTTGAGAGTAGGGGGAGGGTCTTGGGTATTTAGTTGGTTTGAGGTATGGAGGGGATTAAGAATATGTGAGAAGTAACTTTTGCAAAGGATATGTTGGGGAGTAATAGTTCATATTGCTCTCGGTATAACTCAGGTGCTTGAGATTAGCAGCAATCCCTTTCCTGATGTTGCCTCTTTTTCTTGGTCAGGACTTTACAGTCTATAATCTATATTCTAGCCAGTCTTGGCACGTGGCAGGGCCTCTGATTGTCACAGTCAGGGCTGATTCTGATTGTCCACCCCCAGGTAGTCTGGGCCTTCAGCAGCCTGGCTGGGTTTTAGGGCTGCCAGTATTCTGGAGCCCGCAGGGTGTCCTCTCCCACTCCTGGCAGAGGTTCCTGCCCTTGAGGAGCACCCAGCACTTCTGCAGGGCAGCCCGCAACTTTGCCCCTCCAAGTGACAACTGGCCCCATCCCTGCAGTTCTGGGAGGAGGCCGCCCCTGTCCGTCAACACTGTCAGAGGTCCGCCTACACTGCCCCGCCCTTCCAGGGCAGGCACCAATCCTCCAAGCCAACCAGCTTTCCGAGGATTCCTTTACGTGGCCTCTGTGATGTGCCCCTCCCAGGCATGGGAGGTGTGGCCTTTGTCTCTGGCAATGGCGGGTCAGTTGCCCCTGCTACTAGTTCCCGGCTCACTGGCTCACTGTTTGGAGTTTCCCTGGAGCCTGGGGCCTGTGTGGTTGCGCAGGGCTGGGCCTCCCCCCTCACAGGGGCTTCTAGCTGCTGTTTCCCTGGTGGCCCAGCAGCACCTTTTTCAGCCCTCTCGCCGCCCCGGCCTGTGCACTTCCCCCCTCCCCAGCTCCGGCTCCCCGTGTGACTCTTTTCCTCAACCTCTAGCCCCATGAGGAGCCTCCTCTCCCTATTGCAGGAGTGAGTCTCTCACACAGTCCCTCCCCTGCAAGAGTTCAATTCCGCGTTCCGTATGGCATTTGCCCTTGCTGCCCACACCTCATTGTTGAGATTTCTAGTCACCAGGGAGCCCGGAGCTGGCCTCAGTCAAACGCACTCCTCTGGGCAGAGCCGCCACTGCCCAGAGCCAACCTCGGCCCACCAGCCAGTTGGTCAGGAACTCCTCACCTACTGTCCTGCTGGTCTCTTCTGCCTCTGGGCTGTGCTCCCCTGTGTCCAGATGCTGACCGCTCCAATTCCTAGGGTCCTGAAGACGTCTCATGCTCCCTATCTTGTCCTCTAGCTGGTTTGGTACTCAAGAACACCATCAGCACTGCTCTCTACTCTGTCACCATCTTCCCCTTCAGAATAGTGATCTAAATTTATTCTTAAGTATGTTATGGTTTTGATGCTGCTATAGATAAAATTGCATTAATTTTATTTCAGATTTTAAAATTTCTTGCTGCTGCTTAGAAATACACTTTATTATATATTAATCTATAATTCTGCAACATTTTTGCATTTGTTTATTTATTCACTTACTTATTGGGATTTCTTAGAATTTTTTTGTTAACCATGAGAATGGTTATGCCATCTGTGAACAGAAACAACTTTAATTTTTCCAATGTTAACACTTTTTATTTCATTAATTTTCCTAACTGATCTGGCTAGGAACTGCAGTTCAATGCTGAGGTATGTAAGAGCAGATATCTTTGCTTTTTTTCTTGATTTTAGAGTAACAAAAGCTACTGTCTTTTACCATTAAGGATGATGTTAACCTGGGGATTCTTCTAAATGTATTTTATCAAGTGAAAAATGCGCCTTCTATTCTTAGTTTTATTTTTTTATTACAGAAGAATTTTGTCACATTTTATTTGATTTTTTCATTTCATAAAGACTAGGTAGATTTTTTTCATTATACTTTTAATATGGTTTATTTCTTGACTTTATATTAAATCAACCTGTATTCTGTAATAAAGGTCACTTGGTTACTTTAAATATTTTAATGTTTGACAGTACTTTGTTGAGGAATTTTGCCTACAGATATTTGAAAAATATTGGTATGTAGTTGTCTTTCCTTTGGGGTGTCTTTATGCAGTTTTAGCATCAGTGTAGCTTTGGCTTCATAAAATGAATTCAGAAATATCCCCTCTTATTTTCCATAACAGTTTGTGAAGAATTGGAGTTAATTATTCCTGAAATTTTTTATATAATTCAGCAGTAATACCATCTAGTCCTGGGACATTGCTTTGATTACTAATTCAGTCTATTTACTAGTTGTGGATTTAGTCACACTTTCTATTTTTCTTCAGTCTGTTTTGGAAGTTTGTGTCTTTCTTGAAAATTTCCCATTTCATTTATGTTATCTAATTTACTGGTGTATAATGATTTTCTTATTGTTATTTTTGAATTATTCCCACAGTTTCTGATTGTAAAAAGACTCTGATGTGGTTGGCTCATATTATTCTCTTATTATTTCTGTAAGTTAATAGTAATATTTTATCTTTTATTCCTGATTTTAGTAATTGAGCCCTTTTTATTTTTTGGCCACTTTAACTAAAGATTTGTCAATTTTGTTGATTTATTTCAAAGAAGCAGCTTTTGGTTTTATTAATTTATTGTTTTTCTTTTTTATTTATTGATTGCAGTTGACATTTAATATTTTATATTAGTTTCATGTGTACAAGATAGTGGTTGTGGTTAGACATTTATATAATTTATGAAATGATCCCCCATATATGTCTAGCACCCACTTGATACCATAAATAATTATTACAATATTATTGACTCTATTTACTATGTTGTTCTTTACATCCCTGTGTCTGTACTATAACTGCCAATTTGTACTTAATCCCTTCACCTTTTCCATTCTCTCTATTGCTTTTTATATTCTCTACTTAATTATTGCTCTGTTCATTAATATTCTAATCTTTATGTTCTTCCTTATGCTGGATTTGAATTTAGTTTGTTCTTTTTTTAGTTTTTATTTGTTTTAATCCTCACCCAATTTGAGATAGAGAGAGAAACACCCATATAAGAAAGAAACATTGATTGGCTGCCTCCTGTACATGCCCTGCCGAACCAGGGATCAAACCCAAAACCTTTCAGTGCATGGGACAACACTCTAACAAACCAAGCCACCTGGCCAGGGCTCTCGTTTCTTAAAGTGGGAGGTTAGGTTATTGATTGGAAATATTTCTTCTTTTTCAATGTAAGTTTTTACAGCTATAAATTTCCCTGTGAGCATTGATTTCATTGCATCCCATGTTTTAGTATGTTGTGTTTTTGTTTTCTTCATCTTAAAGATATTTTTCTAATTGCCCTTGTGATTTTTTCTCTGATTCATTGGAAGTTTAGGGAGACATTTTAAAAATGTTCCAAGTACTTGTGACTTTTCAAGATATTCATCTATTACTAATTTCTAATTCCATGTATTGTGTTCAGAAAACATTCTTCAAGTGAGTTCAGGCTTTTAAAATTTATTGAGATTTGCTTTGTGGCTTAGCATGTTGTCTAGTTTGGAGAATGTTCCACATACTCATGATAATAATGCATATTGGGCTATTTTTGTGTGGAGTTTTCTATGTGGATAAGTCTCCAGCTATTTTATTATTATTATTATTATTTTAAAATTAATTTATTGTTGTATTACATTTATCCAGTTTTTCCCCCATTGCTCTCCCCTGCCCCACCTTTTCCATCCCCTCTCCCACAGTCAATCCCCACAGGTTGTCCATGTCCATGGGTCATTTATACTAGTTCCTTGACTAAACTGTTCCCCTTCTTTGCCTCTTCACACCTCTCTCCCTCTGCACATTGAAAGTATGTTCCTTGTTTCTATGCCTCTGGTTCTATTTTGCTTGCTTGCTTGTTTGTTTAATTTTATTGTTGTTATATTACATCCATCCCCTTTTTGCTCCCCTCTGTCCCCCTCCCCAACCACCCATTCCCTCCAAAGTCAATCCCACCTGTTGTCCATGTCCATGGTTCCTTTATACTAGGTTGTTGTCTAAACTGCTCCCCTTCCTTGCCTCTTCCCCCCTCCACCCAATCCCCTTCCCCCTGACCACTGAAGGCCTATTCACTTTATTCATATATTTGGTTCTGTTTTGTTTGTTGTTAGTTTTGTTCATTACTGCCCTGTAATGGGTGAGATCATATGGTATTTGTCCTTCACTGACTGGCTGATTTCACTAAGTATAATACTCTCCAGTTCTATCTATGTTGTTGCAAAGGGTATGAGTTCCTTCTTTCTTTCTGCTGTATAGTTTTCCATTGTGTAAATGTACCAAAGTTTTTTGATCCAATCATCCACTGATGGGCACTTAAGCTGTTTCCAGCACTTGGCTATTGTAAATAGTGCTGCTATGAACATAGGTGTACATAGGTTCTTATAAATTGGTGTTTCAGGATTCTTTGGGTATAGTCCAAGTAGTGGAATTGCTGGATCAAAAGGCAGTTCCATTTTTAGATTTTTAAGGAAACCCTATACTGTTTTCCACATTGGCTGCACCAGCCTGCATTCCCACCAACAGTGCATGAGGTTTCCCTTCACCCCACGTCCTCTCCAACACTTGTTGTCTGTTGATTTGTTGATGATTGCCATTCTGACAGGTGTGAGATGGTGGTTTGTTTGTTTTGTTTATTCATTTCCCATAGTAGATGAGATCATATGGTACTTGTTTATCACTGCCTGGCTTATTTCACTAAGCATAATACTCCCCAGTTCTATTCATGTTGTCACAAAAAAGAGGAGTTTCTTCTTTCTTTCTGTTGTGTAGTATTCCTTGTGTAAATGTACAACAGTTTGTTGTTGTTGTTGTTTGTTGTTTGTTTGTTTTTAATCCATTCATCCATTGATGGGCACTTAGGCTGTTTCCAGCACTTGGCTATTGTAAATAGCACTGCTATGAGCATAGGGGTGCTTAGGTTCTTATGAATTGGTGTTTCAGGGTTCTTTCAGTATAATCCTAGCAGTGAAATGCTGAGTCAAAAGGCAGTTCCATTTTTAGTGTTTTTGAGGAAATTCTGTGCTGTTTTCCATAGTGGCTGTACCATCTGCATTCCCACTAACAGCTTTCCCTTTTCTCTACATCCTCGCCAATATTATTTGTTGTTGTGTTAATGATTGTCATTCTGCCAGGTGTGAGGTGGTATTTCATTGTGGTTCTAATTTGCATCTCTCTGATGGCTAGTGAAGTTGAACATTCTTTCATATACCTATGGGCCCTTTGTATGTCCTCCTCAGAGAAATGTCTGTTCAGGTCATTTGGTCATGGCCATTTTTAAATTGGGTTTTCTGTCTCCCTATGTTAAGTCATCTAAGTTCTTTATATATTTTGAAGATAAAACCCTTGTCTGCATTATCACTGGCAAATATGTTTTCTCATGTAGCGCTTCCCTTTTCATTTTGCCGATGTTTTCTTTAGCTGAACAGGAACTTTTCAGTTTGATTTAGCCCCATTTATTTATTTATTCCTTTATTTACCTTGCCCTAGGAGAAATATCAGTGAAAATATTGTTGTGTGGGATATCTGCAATTTTACTCCCTATGTTTTCCTCTAGGACTTTATGGTGGCATGACTTATGTTTAATTTCTTTATCCATCTTGAGTTTATTCTGGTGTGTGGTGTAAGTTGGTGGTCTAGCTTCATTTTTTTTTCATGTTCCTGTCCAGTTCTTTCAACATCACTTGCAGGGGAGGCTATATTCACTCCATTTTATGCTCCTTCCCCCTTTGTCAAATATTAATTGACCATAGAGTCCTGGGTTTATTTCTGGGCTCTCTATTCTGTTCCATTTATCCATATGTTTATTCTTCTGCCAGTACCAAACTGTTTTGATTACAGTGGCCTTGTAGTATAGTTTGATATCTGGTATTGTGATTCAATTTACTTAGTTCTTCTTTCTCAAGATTGCTATGGCTATTTATGGGCATTTTTGTCTCCATATAAATTTTTGAGGCATTTTTTCTATTTCTGTGAAGTCTGTCATTGGTATTTTAATTGGGATTGCATTGAATCTATAGATTGCTTTGGGTAGTATGGACATTTTAATGATGTTCATTCTTCCCATCCATGAACATGGTATATGCTTCCATTTATTTGTATCTTCCTTCATTTCTTCATTGTTCTGTAGTTTTCTGAGTACAGGTCTTTTACCTCATTGGTTAAGTTTATTTCTAAATACTTTATTTTTCCTGTTGTTGTAGGAGATGGAATTTGTTTTCTAACTCCTATCTCTGATGTTTCATTGTTGATATACAAAAATACATTTGATTACTGAATATTGACTTTAAATCCAGCTATTTTGCTAAATTGGCTTATTAGGTCAAGTAAAATTTTTGGTAGTGTCAGTTTTGCATGTACACTATCATGTCATCTGCAAATAATGACAGTTTGACTTCTTCCTTTTCAATTTGGATACCTTTGATTTCTTTTTCTTGTCTGATTCCTATGGCCAGAACTTCCAAAACAATGTTGAACAGAAGTGGAGAGAGTGGACACTCTGATCTTGTTCCTGACCCTATTAGGGGGGAGGCTTTTAGTTTTTGGCCATTAAGTATGATGTTGGCTGCAGGTTTCTCATATATGGCCTTTATATGTTGAAATATGCTCCCTCTATTCTCACTTTACTGAGCATTTTTATCATAAATTGGTGCTGTACTTTATCAAATGTTTTTTTTTCCAACATCTATTGATATGATCATATGGTTGTATCTTTCATTTTGTTTATGTGGTGTATTATGTTTATTAATTTGGTGAATATTATACCATCCTTGCATCCCTGGGATGAATCCCACTTGATCATGGCATATGATCTTTTTATGTACTGCTGGATTTGGTTTGCCAATATTTTGTTTAGGATTTTAGCAGCTATGTTTATCAGAGATATTGGCCTGTAGTTTTCTTCCTTTGTTGGGTCTTGACCTGGTTTGGGGATGGGAAAAATAGTTGCCTCATAGAAAGAGTTTGGGAATCTTACCTCTTGTTGGATTTTTTGGAATAGGATGAGAAGGATAGGAGTTTGTTCTTCCCTAAATGTTTGGTAAAATTTGCTTGTGTAGCCATCTGGTCCAGGGCTTTTGTAAACTGGGAGTTTTTTCACTGATTATGGATTCAGTTTCACTGTTGTTATTGAGCTACTCAGGCTTTCTGCTTCTTCTTCATTCAATTTTTGAAGAAATTTTTCCATTTCACCCAAGTTGTCAAGTTTCGTGTAATATTGTTGTTTGTAGTAATTTCTTACAATTCATTGTATTTCTATGGTATTTCCATGGTATCAGTTGTGATTTCTCCTTTCATTTCTGATTTTATTTATTTAGGTCCTTTCTCTTTTTTTCTTGATGAGTCTTGTTTAAGATTTGTCAATTTTGTTTTTCTTTTCAAAGAAGTAGCTCCTGGAGTTTTTGATCCTTTGGATTGTTGTTTTAGTCTCTATGTCATTTAATTCTGCTCTAATCTTGATTATTTCCTTCCTTCTACTTGCTCTGAGCTTTGTTTGTTATTGTTCCTCCAGTTCTAACAGCTTTATTGTTGGGTCATTTATTTGAGATGATTCTATTTTTTTTTTTGGTAGGCCTGTATTTCTATAAAATTCCCTCTGAGGACTGCCTTCACTATGTCCCATAGGTTTTAGACTGTTCATTTTAGTTTGTTTCCAGAAACTTTTAAATTTTTCCTTGAT
This sequence comes from Noctilio leporinus, assembly GCA_004026585.1. Taxonomy (NCBI): domain Eukaryota; kingdom Metazoa; phylum Chordata; class Mammalia; order Chiroptera; family Noctilionidae; genus Noctilio; species Noctilio leporinus. The sequence continues at coordinate 55,565 of PVIW01006458.1, forward strand.
CTCATTGTTAATCCATTAATTAGTTAATAGCATGTTATTCAGTCTCCATGTATTTGAATGTGTTTTGGGTCCTTATCTTGAGGTTGGTTTCTAGTTTCAATCTATTGTGATCTAAAAAGATACTTGATATGATTTCGATTTTCTTGAGTTTGTTGGTTTGTTTTGTGTCCTATCATGTAGTCTCTATTTGAGAATGTTCCATGTGCATTTGAAAAAATATGTAGCCCTAGCTGGTGGCACAGTGGATAGGCACCATCCTACAAACCCAAAGGTTGCTGGTTTGATTCCCAGCCTGGGCATATAACTAGATTGCAAGCCAGGTCTCCAACCAGGTCCTTAGCTGGAGGCAGGTGAAAGGCAGCTATACATTGATGTTTCTCTCCCTTTCTGTCTCTCTCCCTTCCCCGCTCTCTAAAAATAATAAATAAAAAATCTTTTTAAAAACATAAAGGAAAGAAAAAAGATATTATTAAAAAAAAGGAAAAGAATGTGGATTTGCTTCTTTGGGGTGAAAAGTTCTATGTATATCAATTACATCCATTTGATCTAGAGTGGTATTCAATGCCACAATATATATAATTTTTTGCTTGGAAGATCTGTCCATTGTTGATAATGGGTGTTAAAATCCCCTACTATGAGTGTGTTGCTGTCAATACCCTTTCTGAAGTCCTCCAAGATTTTCCTTATATATTTGGGTGCTCCTATGTTGGCTCCTATGTTTACAAGGGTTATACCTTCTTGATGGGATGTTCTCTCAAGTATTAGGAAGTGTCCCTCTTTGTCTCTTTGTATGGCCTTTGTTGTAAAATCTATTTTGTCTGATATAAGTATTGCTACCCCAGCTTTTTTTCATGTCTGTTTGCTTGAATACTTTTTCCATCCCTTCACTTTGAGTCTGTGTAGATCTTTTGTTCTGAGGTGGGTCTTTTGTAGGCAGCTTATATGTGGGTCATGTTTTCTTATCCCTTCATCTACCCTATATATATATATTTTTAAGATTTTATTTATTATTTTTAGAGAGAAGGGAGGAAGAAAGGGAGAGTAACATCAATGTATGGTTGCCTCTCACCTGCCTCCAGCTATAAGCCTGTCTAGAGACCTGGCCAGCAGCCTTGCTATGTGCACTGGCTGGGAATCCAACCAGCTACCCTTGGGTTCACAGGCCAGTGCCTATCCACTGTGCCACAAGCCAAGGCTCTACCCAGTATCTTTTGACTGGTGCATTTAATCCATTTACATTAGATTATTATTGATAGGTACTTATTCATTAACTTTTTTCCCCTTTGTGTCTCTGTTCCTCTCTGACTCTCTGTCTCTGTCTCTGTCTCTGTCTCTCTCTCTCTCTCTTTCATCTTTTTAAAGCAAACCCTTTAGCATCTCTTGCAATGTTGGTTTGGTGTAGGCGTATTCTTTTAGCCTTCTTTTGTCTGGGAAAGTTCTTCTATTTTGAATGAGAGCCTTGCTGGATAGAGTAGTCTTAGTTGTGGACCTTTGTTTTTCATTGCTTGGAATATTTTTTTGCCATTTCCTTCTGGCTTGTGTTTCTGTTGAGAAGTCAGCTGTTAACTTATTGAAGCCCCCTTGTATGTTATTAGCTGTTTCTCTCTTGCTGCTTTTAGGATTCTTTCCTTGTCATTGAAATTTTCCAATTTATTTATGATTTGTCTTGGAGTGGGCCTCTTTGGGTCTATCTTCACTGGGACCTTCTGTGTTCCCCAAACTTGCATGACTTTTTCCTCTCATTAAGCTAAGGAAGTTTTCTCTCATTACTTTTTCAAACAGGTTTTCTATCTCTTGCTTCTTTTCTTCTCCTTCTGGTATTCCTATAATATGGATGTTACTGAATTTCCTGTTCTCCTGTAGGTCTCTTAAAACCTCTTCATTCTTTTCCAGTCTTTTTATGTTTTGTTGCACTGTTTGGGAATTATTTTCTATGTTGTCCTCCAGCTGGCTGATCTGTTTCTCTGCTTCCTCTAGCCTGCTTTTGATATCTTCTATTGTCTTCTTCAATTCAGAAATTGTATTCTTCATTTCCTCCTGTCTCTTATTAATAGCTTCTATGTCTTTTTTAATGCTGGTGTAGTTCTCAGTAAGTTCCTTGCAGCTTCCCAGGAGTATTTGTAGTTCCTCTGGAGTTGTTTAGTTTTCTTGGAGCTTTCTGAGCTCATAGAGCTTTTCTATTTTCATTATTTTGAATACGTCTGATAGTTTGATTGCCTCTATTTCATTTAGCACTCTTTCTGAAGATTTCTTGTTTCATTTTGAAGGGTGGTTGATTCTTTGTCTCCCCATCTTCTTCTTTGTTTTTGCTTCTTATTTTTAATATAATTGTTTGTTGTTGTATTACATCCATCCCCTTTTTACTCCCCTTCCGCACCCCACTATCTCCCCGCAACAAAGTCAATCCCACTTATTGTCCATGTCCATGGTTCTTCCATGCTAGTTCCTTGACTAAACTGCTCCCCTTCTTTGCCTCATCATCCCACCTCCCCTCACCCGATCCCCTCTGCCCACTGGAGGTCTATTCATTGTATTCATGTATCTGGTTCTGTTTTGCTTGTTTGTTTGTTTTGTTCATTAGTGTCCTGTAATGGGTAAGATCATATGGTATTTGTCTTTCACTGACTGGCTTATTTCACTAAGCGTAATACTTTCTAGTTACATCCATGTTGTTGCAAAGGCTAGGAGTGCATTCTTCTTTCTGCTGTGTAGTATTCCATTGTATAAATGTATGAAAATTTTTAATCCAATTATCCACTGATGGGCACATAGGCTGTTTCTAGCACTTGGTTATTGTAAATAGTGCTGCTGTGAACATAGGGGTACACAGGTTCTTCTGAATTGGTGTTTCAGGATTCTTCAGGTGTATTCCTAGTAGTGGAATCACTGGATCAAAAGGCAGTGCCATTTTTAGTTTTTTAAGGAAACTCCATACTGTTTTCCATAATGGCTGCACCAGCCTACATTTCCATCAACAGTGTACCAGGGTTCCCTTTTCCCCACATCCTTGCAAACACTTGTTATTTGTTGATTTGCTGATGATTGCCATTCTGACAGGTGTGAGGTGGTATCTTATTGTGGTTTTAATTTGCATCTCTCTGATGGCTAGTGATGTTGAGTATTCTTTCATATGCCTTTGGGCCCTTTGTATGTCTCCCTCAGAGAATTGTCTGTTCAAGTCTTTTGCCCATTTTTTAATTGGGCTGTCTTTATATTTTTTGGATATCAAACGCTTGTCTGAGCTATCATTGGCAAATATATCTTCCCATACACTTGGTTCGTTTTTAATTTTGCTGGTGTTTTCTTCAGCTGAACAGAAACTTTTCAATTTGATATAGTTCCATTTGTTTATTTGTTCTTTGATTTCCTTTGCCCTTGGAGAAGTTCCAGGAAACATATTTCTGCATAGGATATCTAAAATTTTACTGCCTGTATTTTCCTCCAGGACCTTTATGGTGGCACTGCTTATGTTTAATCCATCTTGAGTTTATTCTGGTGTATGGTGTAAGTTGGTGGTCTAGTTTTATTTCTTTGTGTGTTGCTGTCCAGTTCTCCCAACAACACTTGTTGAAGAGACTGTTTTTACTCCATTTTATGTTCCTTCCCCCTTTGTCAAATATTAATTGACCATAGAGTACTGGGCTTATTTCCAGGCTCTCTATTCTGTTCCATTGATTTATGCCAATATTCTTATGCCAATACAAGAATGTTTTGATGACAGTAGCCTTGTAGTATAGTTTGATGTCTGATATTGTGATTCCTCCTTCCTTGTTCTTCTTTCTCAAGATATCTGTGGCTATTTGTGGGCTTTTTGGGCTCCATATACATTTTTGAAGTACTTTTTTCTATTTCTGTGAAGTATGTGATTGGTATTTTATTTTATTTTATTATTTATAAGATTTTATTTATTATTTTCAGAGAGAGGGGCAGGGAGAGAGGCAGAGAGGGAGAGAAACATCAGTGTATGGTTGCTTTCCACCTGGCTCCAGCTATGGATCTGACTGGAGACCTGGCTTGCAACCTGGTTATGTTGCCCTGGCTGTGAATCTAACCAGTGACCTTAGGGTTCGCAGGCCAGTGCCTTATCCATTGTGCCACCAGCCAGGGCTGTCATTGGTATTTTAATTGGGATTGCATTGAGTCTATAGATTGCTGTAGGTAGTATTGACATTTTGATGATTCTTTTAATTTTTCCCATGTATGAACATGGTATATGCTTCCATTTAATTGTATCCTCCTCAATTTCTTTCTCCAGTGTTCTGTAGTTTTCTGAGTATAGGTCTTTTACCTCCTTGGTTGTTTATTCCTAAGTACTTTATGTTTCTTGTTGCTATGGTAAATGGGATTTGTTTTCTAGCTTCTATCTCTGATGGTTCATTATTGGTATACAAAAATGCTTTTGATTTTTGAATATTGACTTTATATCCAGCTATTCTGCTAAATTTGTTTATTAGGTTGAGTAGGATTTTTGGTGGAGTCTATCGGGTTTTGTATGTACACTATCATGTCATTTGCAAATAAGGACAGTTTGATTTCCTCCTTTCCAATTTGGATACCTTTGATTCCTTTTTCTTGTTTGATAGCTATCTTAGAACTTCCAAGATATTGTTGAACAGAAATGGAGAAAAGTGAACAGCCTTGTCTTGTTCCTGATCTTAGGGGGAAAGTTTTCAGTTTTTGCCCATTGAGTATGATGTTGGCTTCAGATTTCTCATATATGGCCTTGACTATGTTGAGGTATACTCCCTCTATTCCCATTTTGCTTGAGTGTTTTTATCATAAATGGTTGTTGTACTTTATCAAATGCCTTTTCAACATTTATTGATATGATCATATGGTTTTTGTCTTTCATTTGTTTATGTTGTGTATTACATTTATTGATTTGCAAATGTTGTACCATACTTGCATCCCTGGGATAAAACCTACTTGATCATGTGTATAATCTTTTTCATGTATTGCTGGATCCAGTTGGCCAATATTTTGCTGAGAATCTTAGTATCTATGTTCATCAGAGATATTGGCCTGTAGTTTTCTTTCTTAACTGTGTCTTGACCTGGTTTTGGGATTAGAATAATATTGGCCTCATAGAAAGAGTTTGGGAGTCTTCCCTCTTGTTGGAATTTTTGGAATAGGTTGAGAAGGATAGGAGTTAGTTCTTCTTTAAATGTTTGGTATAATTCACCTGTGTAACCCTCTGGTCCAGGGCTTTTGGGCTTTGGGAGATTTTGGATTACTTCTTGAATTTCACTAGTTGTTATTGGCCTATTCAGGCTGTCTGCTTCTTCTGGACTCAGTTTTGGTAGATTATACATTTCCAGAAATGTGTCCATTTCACCCAGGTTGTCCTATTTCTTGTCATATAGTTGTTTGTAGTAATTTTTTACCTTATTTTGTATTTCTGAAATATGAGTTGTGATTTCTCCTCTGTCATTTCTGATTGTGTTTATTTGGGTCCTCTCTCACTTTTTCTTGATGAGTCTGGTTAAATACTTGTCAATTTCATTAATTTTTTTCAAAGAACTGGCTCCTGGACTTATTGATTCTTTGAATTGTAGTTGAGTCTCTAAGTTATTTAATTCTGCTCTTATCTTGATGATTTCCTTCCTTGTACTTGCTCTGCGCTTTGTTTGTTGTTGCTCCTCTAGTTCTTGCAGCTTTATGGTTAGGTTGTTTGTATAAGCTTCTTCTAACTTTTTTAGGTAGACCTGTTTTGCTAGGAATTTCCCTCTGAGGACTGCCTTTTCTGTATCCCTAACATTTTGGGCTATTGTGTATTCATTGTCATTTGTTTCCAGAAACTTTTTGATTTCTTCTTTGATCTCATTGTTAACCCATTCATCACTTAAAAGCATGTTATTCGGCCTTCATGGCTTCATTTTTGGTTTTCTCCCTTGAGGTTCGTTTCTAGTTTCAAGCCATTGTGATCTGAGAAGATGCTTGGTATGATTTCAGTTTTCCTGTATTTGTGGAGACTTGTCTTGTGACCTGCCATGTGGTCTTATCTTTGAGAAAGTTCCATGTGCATTTGAAAAGAATGTGTATTTTGCTTGTTTGGGGGGAAATGTTTTGTATATATCAGTTAGGTCCATTTCCTCTAGAGTTTTGTTCAATATCACAGTATCCTTGGTGTTTTTTTGTTTGGAAGGTCTGTCCATTGTTGATAATGGGGCATTAAAATCCCCTACTATTAGTGTATTGCTGTCTGTATCCTTCCTGAAGTACTTAAAGATTTTCCTTATATATTTGGAAGCTCCTATGTTGGGTATATGTTTATCAGAGTTATATCTTCCTGATCAATTGTTCCCTTAAGTATTATGAAATGTCCTTGTTTGTCTCTTTTTATGGACTTCATTGTAAAATCTATTTTGTGTGAAATAAATATTGCTACCCAGATTTTTTTTCATGTCCATTTGTTTAATATATATTTTTTCAACCCTTCACTTTCAATCTGTGTTTATCTTTTTTTCTGAGGTGTGTCTCTTGGAGACCACATATATGTGGGTCATGTTTTCTTATCCATTCAGCTACTGTATGTCTTCTGATTGGTGCATTTAATACATTTACATTTAAGGTTATTATTGATTGATACTTATTTATTGCCATTTTTCCCTTTGTATCTGTGCTCCTCTTTTTCTCTCTCTGTTTCTTCTTTTTTAAAAAAAAACAGACCCTTTAGCATCTCTTGCAATGCTGCTTTAGTGGAGATGTATTCTTTTAGTCTTCTTTTGTCTGGGAAACTCCTTATTTCACCTTCCATTTTGAATGAGAGCCTTTCTGGGTAGAGTAGTCTTGGTTGCAGGCCTTTGTTTCCCATTCTTAGAATATTTTTTGTCATTCTTTTCTGGCTTGAATTTTTTCTGTTGAATAATCATTTAATAACCTTATATGAGCCCCCTTATTTGTTATTTGCTGTTTCTCTCCTGATGCTTTTAGGGTTTTCTCCTTGTCTTTGAATTTTGCCATTTTAATTATGATGTGTCTTGGAATGGGTCCTTTCAGATTCATCCTCATTGGGACCCTCTGTTCTTCTTGAACTTGAGTAACATTTTCACTTATCATGTTAGGGAACTTTTCTATCAATTCTTTTTTGAACAGGTTTTCCATTCCTCGTTTCTCTTTCCTTCTGGTATCCTTATTATACAGATATTATTGCATTTCATATTGTTCTGCATCTCTCTTTTAACCTGTTCATTCTTGTTCAGTATTTTTTCATTCTATTGCAATGTCTTCGAATATTTGTCTATGTTGTCCTCCAGCTTGTTTATCTGATCTTTCACATCCTCTAGCCTGCTATTGATTCCTCCTACTGTATTCTTCAGTTCAGAAATTGTATTCTTCATTTCTTCTTGGCTTTTACCGACAATTTCTATGTCCTTTTTAATGTTGATGTAGTTCTCAGTCAGTTCCTTGTAGTTTCCCTGTAGTTCTTCGTAGTTCCCTTGGGGCTGTTTGTATTTCCTTTGAGGTAGCTGAGATCACTGTGCTTCTCTATCATTATTCTTTTGAATTCCATATCTGATAGTTTGTTTGCCTCTATTTCATTTAATGATCTTTCTGGGGAGTCCTCTTTTCCTTTTGGTGATGGGCTGTTTCTTTTTCTCCCCAATTTTGGGTTTTGTTGTAATCCAATCAGACTGTGATCAACTGCCTGGCTAAAGTAATGCTAGGTTGGAAGGATTAATTTAGTTGTAATCTTATCAATCTGTGATCCACCACCAGGCTTAGATGCAGCTTGGGGTGACAGACTGGTTCAGTTTTAAATCAATGAGTCAGCTACCAGACTCAGGCTCTGCTGGGCTAGACAGAGAGGTTCAATTGTAATCGAATGGATCAGCCACCAGCTCAGGTGCAGCTTGGTGGGACCCATTCAGATGTAAATTAATGAATCTGTGATTAGCTGCCAGGCTCAGGTGCCACTGGGCTAGACAGCAATATCCGATTGTAATTCATTGAATGTTTATTTGGCCACCAGTCTTAGGAGCTGCTGGGCTAGACAGCAAGGCTCAATTGTAATCCAATGAATCTGTGATTAGCCACCAGGCTCAGGTGGTGCTGGGCTCAACTGAAAATTTCTATTGTAATCCAATGAATTTGTGATCAGCTGCCAGGCCCAGGGGCCACTGGGCGGGATAAACCAACTCAGTTGTGAACCAACGACTTCACAATCAGCTACCAGCCTCATATGCCACTGTGTGGGGTTGTGTGACTGACCCAGCTGTAAGTTAGAGAGTTTGTGATCAGCCGCCACCAGGCCCAGGCACTGCTGGGTGAGAAATACCTCTTCAGGTGCCAACTATTGTATTTATGCTCAGACAGGGCAGGGAAGAAGAGGTTTATTTAGATGTAAATCCAAGAATTGTGATCAGGTGCCAGGCTCAGGCACCGCTGGGTGGGGCAGATTGCTTCCAGTAGGCGGCTCTTTTAGGACCCCTTATGTGGAAGCTGCTTGGTGCAGTGTATTCCACCTGAGCTGTGGGTGATGAGTCAGCATCAGGATCCCCCTAGCTGCCTCCCCAATTCTCTCCTACAAGCTACTGCCACAAACTCTTCCCATGCATCTCTAGTCCACGCTGCCCTCCCTCCGCTGGAGCCCAGGGTGGGTGGGTGGCAATGTACATTTGTTGTGGTCACCTTAGTAGTTAGTTGTCTGTCTCCAGCACTCTCTTAGGCTAGTAAACACCACAGCTTTCCACCCTTCTCAGCTGGATGCTGCTCTACTCTCCACAGTATTGTTGTAGGCTGGGAAACCCAGCTGGGGGACCAGAACCACCCTTCTCAGGTGGAGCCCCTGGCTCTGTCCCTTCAGCTGCTGCCTCCGGTGGGGGCCCAGCCAGCTCTCTCATGTTTCCACGATTCCTACCAGTCACGTTGTGATGAAGCGTCCTTTTCTGTTCTGTCCATGGTTATGGGACTTCTTTCCAGCTGGGTTCTGTTGGTAACTTCAGCTAACTTTTTCTCCAAAAAAGTAATTCCAGATGGGACCTGGGAGGAGATTGGTGTAGCTCCACTTACTCCTCTGCCCTGATTATTTTTAGACTGAGGGGAAAAGGAGGGCATTGGAGAGGGAAAGAAGTGTTTCTGCTTCTTAAATTGGTCTGCTTTGACTTCCTCCAGCTCTTATAGATGATGTATTTCTCTGCTCAATTTTGCTAGTTTTTACACAATGTATCTTAAAGTGTTGTTGTTATATATACATAAGTTAATCATTGCTATATGTTTTTGATTAATTGACCCATTTGTTATTATAAAATGCACTTTGTTGTCTAGTAATTTTTTTGTCTTAAAATATGATTGTGTAATACTCATGTAGCTACTCCAACTCTCTTTGGTTACTGATTGCATGGCTTATCTTTCTTCTTTTTTTAGCCTTCAGCCCATTTGTGTCTTTGAATCTAAAATGGGTCTCTTGTAGATAATCCATGTATGTTTATTTTATTTAAACATTTTTTAAAAAAAGATTTTATTAATTATTTCCAGAGAGAGAGGAAGGGAGAGAGACAGAGGGAGAGAAATATCAATGTATGGTTGCTTTTCACCTGCCTCCAGCCACAGAGCTGGCTGGAGACCTGGCTTGCAACCTTGTATGTGCCCTGGCTGGGGAATCGAACCACCAATCTTTGGGTTTGCAGGCTGGCACCTTATCCACTATACTACCAGCCAGGGCCCCATGTATATTTAGATTATGTTGTTTTTGAGATTGAAGAACATGTAAAGTTGGAGTAAAAGAAGGAATTAGAAAGGCAGTTTATTGCACTTAGAGGCTAGCATGATCATTCCAACTCTGCTTGCATATTGGAACCATCTGGGAAGATTTAAAAATGGTCAGATGTTTGTGCCCTAAGCTGGGTGTCCTAAGCTGGGTCAATGAAATGAGAAACTCAGGAGGTGGAGCTAAGGCTCAGGAATTTGGTGACCAGGTGATTCTAGTGTGTAATGAGGGTTGAAAACTCTCTCTGCATTGGATGGTCTGAAGTATTGAGGTCATAAATGCAGTATAAAGAATACAGGGTGTACAGAAATGGCAGCACATGGCTGAGGAGGAATGTAGCAGGACACTGAAAGTCATGAGGACAGACCCCTAGTGGCTAGATGTTAGGTGGGCATGCATTTTGGTCCACAGTCACCCAGGATACTATGCACAGGTATATGGTGGGAGAATGAAAGCTAGGTGCTAAAGTCTTTGAAAGATGAGAGGAAGTGACTAGAGTTTATATATGACAAGAGAGCCCTGGCTGGTAGCACAGTGGTTAAGGCGCTGGCCTGCGAACCCAAAAGTCGCAGGTTCGATTCCCCAGCCAGGGCACATAACAAGGTTGCAAACCAGGTCTCCAATCAGGTCTGTGGCTGGAGGCAGGTGAAAAGCAACCTCACATTGATGTCGCTCACTCTCTCTGCCTCTCTCCCTTCCCCTCTTTCTAAAAATAATGAAATAAAATCTTTAAAAAAAAATTGACAAGAGGAAAAGATTTTTTAAAAATGTAAATTAAGAATGGTGTGGAAACAATAGTGAACATGGAGGATGGACCTACTCTAGGGCATCCTGAGGTACATGGTGTAGAAGAAAGAGCAGCCTCTGCCAGAGGTTACTGCAGGGGACACAGTGTCTCCTAACAGATCCAGAATCTCCTATAGTCAGGAATAGTGGGAATAATTTGGAAAATATCAACTAATTTTGTAAAATTGAATGGTCTCCTACAGGTATGTAATTGACATATTTTGCTCTAGATATTGGCTACTAGACAGCTTGGAACTAAATTTGGGGCCCACCTCTGTGAAGTGCAAAGACTTTCATTGATTATGTGGGCTCATTTCACTCCTGGCTGCCATTCTGTTTGCCTTGAATCCATTATTGTTTTCAAATTTCATTTATCTGAGATTATACATATGTATCTTTCTAAGCTGCCTGAAATGTGCATTTGGGTCATGGTGGATTATTAATAAATTCATGCAAAATATTTTTTATAGTACACCTGGAAATAGGTGTAGAAATGTAGTGGATGTTCTAAGATAAGAACCTACATCATTAAGGAGGCAGCTCAAGCACTGGGGATTTTTCCTTTTAATTTTCCTGCTACTTCAATCACTTTCAATGACACTTTATATATCACAGGATTGAACCCTACTTCAGAATCCTAGCAAAATACTTTGACTGTGGGCTTATTCATAGCACCCTATTTTGGTGTTAACTGTGGTGTATCTTAAAAAATAATATTTCATGCTGTTGGTTTAAATCAAAAGATTTTATAGTTCATTGAATTTATCATGCTGTCTTTTCCAACCTATTTTTTAAATTGAAAAAGTAATGTAGTATATATGTGGTAAAAAGACAAAAACAAAAGTAAACAACGGTATAAAAGAATGTAAGTGAAAAAGCAAAAACAAGTATTTCTTCCACCCCAGATTTCCAATTCTCCAAGGCTTCCTCCCCAAAGGCAGTCACTGGTTACCAGTATACTTGTATCTTTCTGGAACTTTCCATGTATACACAAATACACACACACACACACAAACACATTCTATGATTACTGATCTTGGTTTTTCCTGCTTTATGTGTCACTCATATATACCCACCTTATTCTTTTTCAAGGCTGTTAGACTTGTCCTCTGCATTTTATTTATTTTAAAAAGATTTTATTTATTATTTTTAGAGAAGGGGGAAGGGAGAAAAGCAGAGAGTCATCAATGTATGGTTGCCTTTCACCTGCTTTCAGCTATAGACCTGGCTGGAGGCTGGGCTTGCAACCTGGTTATGAGCCCTAGCTGAGAATCGAACCAGTGACCTTTTGGTGCATAGGCCAGTGCCTTATCCACTGTGCCACCAATTTAAATTAATTTAATTTTTAGAATAGTGAGAATTTCATTTCCCTCTCCTGTTCTGGTCAGTCACAGACTGCCATACTTGGGACAGGCCTTGGGTGGTCTCCCTACAGTGGGTCTGAGAGCATCTCCTGGTTAACACAATGTTTTTCCTCCTAGGCTTTCCCAAACCTGATAATTCCCTAATTAGGCCTTCATCCTTTTGATTTGAGCTTTGTCCAACTACTCAAAAGCAAATATTTCTAGAAATCTTGTGTTCTTTTCAATCTTGGTCTTGGTGCAGATGAGTTTCTCAGATCCTTTGCTGGGAGTAAGTTTAGCTGGGATAGGGATCGGGGGTAAGGGTAGGGTGGAGGATGTGGCCTTAAGAACTGGAGTTGAATGTGTGAACAGGGAGGAAAGGAAAGGAAAGTTTGGGGTTCCTACTTAGCTTTCATTTTTTTTTTTGTCATATTTATGTCTATTATTCCTGAATCCCCTCATGGTAGGTGACACCATAAATGGAAAACAAGGTCTGTGGAACTTTCTCTTTCATATTTTCTTTATTTCTAAGAGTTTATACACTTAGGAGAATGCTTGCAGAGGAGAATAGGATGTACATTCCAGTCTGAGCAAGAGTTGTGTTTACCTGGGAAAATACCATGTAGGAATAAGGATCTCTTTGATAATTTGATTAAAGCTGTGACTCTCTTTCTAGAAAAACAAGGTCATTAAAAATGTATATACAACTGCAAGATTATTCTTCTTTTGTATATTAATATTTATGTTTAGTGAACAGTTATTTTGTGTTGGGTGCTGAGTCAATCAAGCCTGCATACTTATTTATTTTTATTTCAGCCTTACAATAATAGCATTGTAAGATAAGTGTAGTCACCCTCATTTTACAGATAAAAAGACCAAGGTTCAGAGTGTTTAATGTGCACAAGGTAGCAAAGAATAGATTTGGGTTTGAATCTGTCATAAGATCAAGAGCTTCTGTTGAAGGTACCTCTTTGACCTGCATAGGCTGATGAAGGACCTAGCTTGGAGAGTGTCTAATACAGGGGAAGATCCTGCTGGCAGACAGAAAGAGCATCAGAACACATCTGTGAACATGCTGCTGTGGTCTGAATATGTCAAGCCAAAATAGCAGGGCAGACCACAAAGAACAAAGTGTCCTTAATATTACCAAAAGCAGAAGAGAGGGTCAGTTGGGTGCTGTTATATTAACATGTGGTATGGAAATGGCAGTAATAGAAGCTAACATCATTGAGTGCTACTCATTTTACAGGTGAGAATGCTGAGGGACAGCAAGGCTTTGTATAGTCTGTTCCATGTCATACAGCTCATAAGTGGTAGGATCATGATTTGAAATAGGCAACTGGGAACAAGTCTTTCCTCTTACCACCAAGGCTAAGGTGCCCCTGAATCACTTATTTGCAACATCTTGGTTAAATCCCTTACATAATTTTCAAGACCAACCCCAAAGGCCCATTTTCTGCAGTTTTCCCTACATTCACTTCCTCTTTTCCCTGGTCCCTGAGACATTAATTATTCTATTCTAGGTGCTCTCATACCCATCATATTGTTGATGCCTTTTGGGTGTTATATTTTTATTGCTAGATTACAAGTGTTGAGGTTGAATAAGACACATTTTATTCTCCCTTAATGTTTAAAACTGCGCCAGTGACAATGATAGCTGTTCCCTAAGATTCCCGTGTGGATTGTAGGACAGACTCTACTTTACTTCAACACTGCTGAGGACCCCTGTGGGACTGCAGGCTACAGATAGAAGTGAAACTTATGGAAAATCACTGCGGTGGGTTATGGAACCCTAGAAGGTTGCTTATTGATGTTTAGGTCCCAGTTGGGGGACTTAACAGCACTTATGGTGACCAGACCCCTTGCTGCTCCCCTGGAAACAGGTATTATCTTTCTTCTTCTTCTTTTTATTGTATTTTTCCTATTACCATTTATCCCTGTTATACTCCCTACCACTCTCTTCCTTCTGCAATCACCACACTGTTGTCTATGTGTATGAGTTCTTTTTGATTGCTACATCCTTCCCCACTTGAATCCCCCACCCTAGGGCTGTCAGCCTGCTCTCTGTGAGTCAGTTTTCTATTTTGCTTGTTAGTTCAGTTTGTTCATTAAGGTATTATCTTTACTGTAGTGACTTCATTTGTCTTGCAAACAAGCTTCTTTCTGCTCTTTTATTTCTATCTTCTTTTACATATGAACAGTTGACACTATCTTAGGGTCATCTCTAGAAAAGATCTGACTTGCCTTGGCTGGTCACTATCAAGTGTCAAGTGTTTCTATCTTGGGCAGGGTCCTAATGCCATGTTCTCTCCTGGACCATTCACTTTTTATATATGGTCCTGGTGAATCTTGGAACTTTTCTGGGTTTTTAAAAATTTGTTTGTTTTTTTTGTTTTGTTCTTGTGGTACAGAGAGATCTGATTAAGATCACTGGGGAGAAATAGGAGGGATCATAGGAGTCTGCTGAGGCAATGAAAAGTCATCTAGGACTTTTAGTCATCTAGGAGATTGGCTGAGAAGCTGATGCCTCCAGAGCCAATGGAAATAAAAAGAGGGCCAGCTCTTTGGATCAGGAGCTTTTCTGGCTTCCGAGCTGGCCCTCTCTCAAGTTCTGACTCTGGCTCTGCTAGGCTCATTCTTTTCTGGCTCTTCTTCCTTGAGGATGCTTGGATGATTAATGCTGCAGCTGCCTGCATTTTCCAAGCATGATATTTTGGATGGGAAGGAACTCCTGGCACAGCGTAGGATTGGGCTGGCCCATCAGGGGGTGGCAGGTTTATTTTTTGGGTGTTCTAGAGGGAACAGGCTCTGAGGCAGAAGCCTGTAGCTTCTGTGTATTATGCTGTTTTAGTTTGTTTTAGTTTGTAAACTACCCCAGTAAAAACTAACAGGGAAGACATAGAAGAACCCAGGTGTTAGAGTTTAACCTTAATTGATAGGCTTAGTAATTAAAGCTGTGACTTGAAAGGCTTAAGTGACTGCTTTTGAATAAAAATTACTTTCCTTTATCACCAAACCTTTGTCTCTGGAATTTTGCCTGGAGGATGGCAGCAGGCAGCAGGGCCACACATTACTGTTTGGTAACATTTGGAGAGAAATATTCAATATAATCTCTATTTTGTTGACTGTCAATTTATTAATCTTCAAACAATCAGCATTCATCTAAATAGTCGCACTAGTTACACAATGATTGAATGGAAAAAAATAGGAATTTTCACAAATTTGATTCCTCCATATTTAAATATTGACTGAAAATTTAATTTCAGTGCTCACAAACCAATATTATCAAGCATTCTTGGTTGTAAATGACTTAAGGAGGTGGTGAAACATGTAAGTAATATTTCAAAGATAACAAAGTTAATTGGTATTTGATTTTTAAATGCCTACCAATATGCTAATAATGTGCATGGATTTAAATGTTATTTCATTGTCTGTATTTTTATTCCTTTATTCTTGTCATCATTACTTCTACTATTAGTGTTCCTTTATTCACTAATATTGTTAGTCCTGAGCAGAACTAACAATTCAATGCTTTTGTGTGAATGAGAGAACAGGGGTCCTTCCTTGAGTTAAAAAAAAAAAAAAAAAAATATATATATATATATATATATATATAATTTATTTCTCATTAACAATACAAATAATTATTACACTAAAGTCATTCTAAAAGAAGTACACAAATCCAATTATTGAACCTAAAATGATAGTTCAAATTTTAAATAATAATAATTAGAAATTTTTTAGTTAATTTTTTTGTTATAAAATAGTTACATGTCTTACTATCATGTAAACTATTTTTGAGGGACACTTTCAGTATTTACTAGTTTCAGTATTTTGCTTTCTATAGAAATGGTTACCATATTTTATAGTTTTTCTCATGACATTGTATACATTAGTTTCGATAAGTTTTAATGTTGAGTAGTTTCATTTTCCACTGATAAGATATACTGGCAAAATTAAATAGATCCTGATGACTGCAAAGTTTTATAAATGTAGACAGCTGACTATTGTTGTGAATGGTCAATTTCAATGGTAAAATTTTGTGTAGTTGTATTCGCTTTCATTCTAATTTTTCAAAATAAGTTATTTAAAACATTGAAAAGGACAAAATACTCTTGGTTTTCTAAACATCTTTTTAGATATCTTTTGTATCTAATATAGAAGAACTAATTTTAAAACCATTTTATTATGAAACTTAAAATATATAGAAAAGTTGAAAGAAAACAATGAACATCAATTATCTTTTTTTACCAAGATTCATCAGTGAATGTCTCACCACATTGGCTCTCCTTCCCATTTTCTTCATTGAAATATTTGAAAATTACAGATGTCATGATATTCCCTCTACATACCTTTGCATATGCAAAGAACAGCAATGTTCCTCCATGCCACATTCACACCTAAGAAATACATTAATTCAGTGTAATGTAATATACAGTTCATATTCAAATTTTCTTACTTGTCCCTCAGTGATCTTTTGTAGATTTGTCCCCTATGATTCCACCAAGATTCATTCATTGCATGTTGTTATTATGTTTCTTTAATTTCCTTTCATCTAGAATAGTCTCCTTCCCTTTTGTTGTTGTTGTTTATGATACTGACATTTGTGATAAGTTCAGGTCAGTTGTTTTGTAAAATACATCAGAATCTGGATTTCTATGATGATGCCTTCATGATTAGATTCCAGTAAAATATTTCAGGCAGGAACACTTCTAGGTGAAGTACAAATGTGCACTGTGTCATGTTAGGAGACATGTGATGTCAACATCTCTCCTAGTGGTAGTGCTAAGTTTGACCAAGGAATCAAATTTAAAAATCAAGTTTGGGTCCCATACAAACAGACTGTGAAATTTTTCAGTTGAAATGAATCTTCTCCTTCCTAGGATTTTCTACGTTGGGAAAGTTGCCATCAATGTTAAGAGTCTCTGAGGTTCATTGAATGTCTTCATAAATGGAAGTAAGGGAGAATATTATGGGATACCTAGGGGAAGAACTTTCCAGGCAAGGGGAAAGCAAGTGCAAAAGCCTTGAAGCAGGGCTATGGCTGGCATGCCTGGGTAAGAGCAAGGAGGTCAGGGCCAAAGAGCCATCAGTCTGAGAGAGGACCAGGGATGACATCCAAGAGGAGGCAGGGAAGGCCTTTAAGGCCCTGTAAGAACTTTGACTCCAGGCTAAGTGTCATAGGAAGCCATTAAGTTCTGAGTGAGAGATTGATGTGATCTGACTTATGTGTTTTTCTTATTAGAAATTTTTATATTTATTAAAAATGATCTTTTGTAAGGAATAGATTTTTGTTGTATATTCCTCTTGTGCATACATAAAAAAGGAAAGCCTAAGTGACAGAAATCATTTAAGGGCTTTCTAAATTGTGACACAACTATGCCACAACTGCCACTTGGCTGATAGCAACTTAAAGACCATCATGACCTCAGGGATGTTAAACTGTGAAAAGACATGATAGGAACCACCTGTGTACCAGCACTTAGCTTTAGAAATGCAAAAAAACCCCCAGCTCTGTTGAAGCCCTTTTGTGTGCTTCTCAATCACATCCCCTTCTTCCCCTCCTGTGGATGTTCACACTCACGACTTCTGTGTTTTTCATGCCTGCTCTTCTTTACTGTTATGCTGAACATGTACCCTCAACACATAGGCTTTGTCTTGTCTCTGACTGTCTGCTGTATTTCATCTCTCACTTGCTTATTCACTCAACAGTATGAAGCTTGCTCCCCTGCATCTCTGCTGCTCCTTTCACTCCGATTCTGCATCCCACTGTGTGCACTTCCACAACTTCTTTGTCTTCCTGTTCAGGGATGTTTGGGTGCTCCAGGTGTTTGCAGCTACAAACTACTTTCCTAGAACATTTCCCAGTGTCTCCTGGAACAGGTGGGAGTGTTTCTCCAGAGCTGTGCCTCTAGAATCATAAAGTCACTGTTTGCTCGCTATCAGAGCCTCCCTCCTCCATCCATGAACATCCAGAAGGGACAGGAATACTGCCCCATTTAGCTCATGGACTGGACTGAATGTCCGCATTCAGGGGTCCAAAGGGGAGATGCAGAGGAGGTGAGGGGCAGCAGGGGGAACTTTTGGACCTTCAGCTGTTTCCACAGTAGACCACCAGTGTCTCGGTTCCTGCAGTTGCCCCATGGTGGGACCCTGAGGACCTGCTGGCTGCTCCTCCCCTGCTGGTAGCTTCTGTCATGGCTGCGTTTTCCTCCTGGCCTTGCAGGCTTGAGGGTAGCTGTACTCACAGAACCGGCTGCAGGGACTGTTGCTACCCCTGCTGCTGCTCATGTGGTGGCCCCTTTGGCCACAACTGCAAAATTGGGGACTGCAAGAGGAATGAACTAGGAGTGGATAGACTAGGCATTCCATGAGCAAGGTCTGTATGTAGGTGTCATGCTGGATTCTTCTCCCTCCTCCTTACACCCAGTGCAGTCAGACATCCTGGGAACATGTGAAGATTCCTTTGATTAACCTGATCCTGACTTCCTGTGGAGCTCTGTTATTAATGGCTTCTTCCTTCCCTCTGTCACAATCCAGCCACAACCATTGTGCCCCTGGCTGGAGTGGCCTCCTGCTGCTGTGCCTCTGCTGGAGGTCCCAGGAATAAGTGAGGTTTTCCCAGTAGACAATAAAGTTTTCCCAGGGGCCTAAAGGGGGCACAGCTGAAGGTAAAAGGCATACCCAGTGGCAAGAGTCAGGCATAGCTCCTGTTTACACCTGTCTTCTGGCAGGGCCACATCCATTGCATTGTTTATGGACTTGAGGTTGGTCAAACCTGAAGCATGACTCTGAGTGGTGGACAATGGGGCTGATCACATGATGCCCACACCACCAGTCAGTGTGCACACCTGTCACTTCTTCTTTTTTTGTGGATCAAGACAAAGTCAAACACCAGCGTGTCAGTGAGTGTGTCAAGAGTTCCCTTCACAGCTGTCACTGCAGGTCCCCAGGGAGATGCATGGTCACAGAGGCTGTGTGATGACTCATCCACTGCTCATGTTATTGTTTTTTGAATGTATTTATTTTAGAATATATTTTATTGATTATGCTATTAGAGTTGTCCCTATTTTTCCCCCTCTGCCTGGTACCCACAATCCCTCCAGTAATTTTCCCCTTAGTTCATGTTCATGGGTTGTGCATGTAAGTTCTTTGGCTTCTCCATTTTCTATGCTATTCTTAACACCCCTCTGTCTATTCTGTACCTATCAATTATGCTTCTTAATCCCTGCACCATTTCCCCATTCTCCCCTTTCCCTCTCCCAGTTGATAACCCTCCAAATGATCCCCATACCTATGATTCTGTTCCTGTTCTAGTTGTTTGCTTAGTTTGTTTTTATAGATTCAGTTGTTAACAGTTTTGAATTTATTGACACTTTAATGTTCATAGTTTTGATCTTTTTTTCTTAAATCTCTTTAACATTTCAGGTAGTAATGGCTTAGTGATGATGAACTCCTTTAGCTTTACCTTGTTGAGACGCACTGTAACAACCCTTCCATTCTCAATGATAGTGTTGCTGGATAGGGTGATCTAGGTTGTAGGACCTTGTTTCTCATCGATTTGAATACTTCTTGCCAGTCCCTTCTTGCCTGCAAAGTATCTTTTGAAAAATCAGCTGACAGTCTTATAGGAACTCCTTTGTAAGCAACTCTCTGCTTTTCTCTTGCTGCTTTTAAGATTCTCTTTTTATCTTTAATATCATTTGGCATTTTAATTATGATGTGTCTTGGTGTGGCCCTTTGGTGTGGTCCTCTTTGGGTCTAATTCTTTGGGAATTTCTATGTTTCCTGGACTTGTATGTTTATTTCCTTCACCATAGTAGAGAAATTTTCTTCATTATTTTTTCAAATAAATTTTCAATTTCTTGCTTTCCTCTTCTCCTTCTGGCACTCCTATGATTCAGATGTTGGCACATTTGGAGATGTCCTAGAGGCTTCTTCTACTATCCCCGTTATTTTTATTTTTTGTTTCTTTTTGCTGTTCTGATTGAGTGCTTATTTCTTCCTGATGTTCCAAATTGTTGATGTGAATCCTGGCTTCCTCTCCTTCACTGTTGGTTTGCTGTAGATTTTTCTTTTATTTCAGTTAGTGTAACTTTTATTTCTTCCTGTATGTTCTTGCCATATTTAGCGAGTTCTTTGACCATCCTGATCACCAGTATTTGAACTCTGCATCTGATATGTTAACTATTTTTGTTTAATTTAGTTATTTTTACTGGGGTTTTGTTCTTTCATTTGGGCCATATTTCTTTGTCTCCTCAATTTGGCAGCCACCTGTGTTTGTTTCTGTGTATTAGGTAGAGCTGTTTTGGCTCCCTATCTTAGTAGTGTGACCTATTATAAAAAAGACAGCTATAAATTGTGTGGGGTAGAACTTTATGTGATGGCCAGAGTGGGGCAACCCACTCCACTGCTTTGTGGCTCTGTGTGTGAGGAGGGCTCAGAGTGGGGACAGTGCCGCTGGTTGGTTTCTGGAGGTTTGCCTGGCACTTGCCCTATTTTCAGTCACTTCATCCACACCCTGTATGTGACTGGTGCCCTTCTAGATGTTGCCCTGGTGATGAATCCTAGAGTGGGTGAGTTTGTGCACATTCTAAGACCATGTAGGCCCTTTAAGTGGAGTCTCCTGAAAATTCAGTATTTTCTTCTGCCACCCCAACCTCTACTGGTTTTTATAGCCTGAAGTAATAGGGATTCTTCTTCTTGGTGCTGGAACCCTGGCCTGTGCAGCCTAGCCTAGGGCCAGGATCACACATTTCCAAGGTATCCTTCCTGATTTTTATCCACCACACATGAATGTGGGACCACCCATTCCACCACCACCATCTCCTTTCCATGCCACATTGTGTCTCCTTGCCTCTCTGCCCATCTCTACGTCTCTACTCCTCCTACCCATCTGGATGAATATGGCTTTTTAAAATCCTTGGTTGTCAGATTTCCATACAGTCTGATTTTCTGACAGTTCCTTGGTATTACTTGTTTTGAGGTTTAGTTGTAATTCTCTTGGTGGTTGTGTGAGGAGGCAATGCGTGTCTATCTGTACCTCCAACTTGACCAGAAGTCTTTATATTTTTTAATTAAGAGAGCTCTGCCTTTGGTAGTGGGCCCATTCATAGGGATCCCTGAATGGCAGCCCCTTTGCCTCAGCTCAACAGCCCCTCCTGCCCAGCCGCATTTATCCTCTATTGCCCTCTGTGACCTGTTATCATCAATGCCCCTGTGTCCTAGTATCATTGTCCCTTACAGCCAGCTGGCCCACAGGACAGGATCACTGGCCCCTCCCCCAAAATGTATCATCACCTTCACAGGGGGCAGGCCCACATTACAGGAGGAACAGATGGGAGTCCCACTTATATTTTAACATTATTGCTCTGGCTGCTCTGTGGGAAATAGACTTGAGGGAGCAAAGTGGAAGAGAGATTACTTAGGAGGCTATTGCAACAGTCTAGGCAAGAGATAATGGCAAAATGGGTATAGTGGAGGAGTAATGGTAGTTGGACTGAAAATATATTTTGAAGAGAGACCAACTGGGTTTGATGGGGGCCTGGATAGGGTTGGTGTGCAAAGTCAAAGGTGACTCCAAGATTTTAGCTTCAGCAAGTGGGAAAACAGTGGTGGTTTATGTATTGGGATGTGGCAAATTGAAGAAGGTAAGGGTTAGGAAAGTGGGGGAATCAAGAACTCATCTTTGGACAACTTACCTATTAGACATTCAAGGGAAGATTTATCACCCTAGGCAGCTTGGAGTTTAGGGAAGAGTGTAGAGTAGAGATAAATTGGAGGGTTTTCAGTGTATAAATGGCTTTGGGAAGCATAAAAGAATAAAGTGAGTATGGATGGAGAAGTGGTCTGAGGATGCCTCCAGGAGCACCTCTAATACTCAGAGGTCATATGGGAAGATTCAGCAAAGAAGGCTGAGATGGAAGGTGAAGGAATATTTCAGAGCATGGTGGCCTGAAAGCAAAGGGACAGAAGTGTTTCAAGAATAGTGAAATGATCAGCTGTGTGAAATGTTGCAGATAGTAAAGAAAATTTCACATGGCCATGTGAAGGTCCTTGTGATTTGGTGAGACCCATGTTAGTAGGAGAAGGCCTGGATGGAGTGGGCTAGGGAGAATGAAGGGTAGGAATGTAAGATAATGGGTTTAAATAACAATGGAGAGATCTGCAAATGGAAGCCAAGAAGTGGGCCAGGAGTTGGAGAGAAAAGGATACTAAGAGAGATTTTCAATAGTTTTTGAAAAGCTTTAAGCTTAATTTAATTTTAATTTAAACAAATTTATTGAGTTGTACTTTATATACCATAACATTCAACCATTTTAAGTGTGTGATTCAGTGATTTTTAGTAAGTCTTAGTTATACAATCATCACTAATAACCATCTCAGAACATTTCCATCACTCAATGTCCTTTCTGCCCACTTACTATTAATCCAGTTCCTATTTTCAGCCCCAAGAAAACAGTCATCTACTTTTTGTCTCTGTAGACTTGTCTTTCCTGGGAATTTTCTGTAAATGAAATTATACAACATACTGCCTTTTGTGTCTGGATCCTTTCGTGTAGCATAATATTCATTCATGTTATAGCATGTATCAGTATTTTGTTCCTTTTTATTGCTGGATAATATTACATAAGAAGATATACCACATTTTGTTTTTTCATTTGCCAGTTAGTTGGCATTTGTGTTGTGGAAGATTGTTAAAATGGGATTATATTTGTATGCTCTGGATGCCATAACAAAATACCAAAGACTGGACAACCTAAACAACAGAAATTTGTTTTCTGAGTTTCAGAGGCTAGAAGTCCAAACTCAAAGTCCCCCAAAAGTTGATATTGGCTGAGACCTTTCTTCCCAGCTTGTAGATGCCATCTTCTCGCTAAGTCCTCATGTAGACTTCCTTCTGTGTGCATGGGGAGAGATTGGTAGAGTCTTTTTCTCTTATAAGAACACCAGCCCTATCATCTTTGGGGTCCACCTTTAGGACCCCAAAGCTTAATTAAA
Organism: Noctilio leporinus; assembly: GCA_004026585.1. Lineage (NCBI taxonomy): Eukaryota > Metazoa > Chordata > Mammalia > Chiroptera > Noctilionidae > Noctilio > Noctilio leporinus. Next base: position 78,404 of record PVIW01006458.1, read on the forward strand.
GGTTCTCTTTCAAAATTAGTTACATTAAGATTTAAGGCTTCAATGTGTGTATCTGGTTGCACACAATTTAATCCATAACAGGGATATCATCAATATATCACATTTGTGTGCTGAATGAGAAGGATCTAGTTCAGGGTTTCTCGACCTTGGCATGATTCACCCCACTAGATCCTAGTTGCAGTCCCTGGTCATGACAACAAAAATATTTCCAAGCATTATCAAATGTTTCTTGGAGGGTGCAAAATCACTCTTGATTGAAACCACTGATAGACCTGAAGGAAAATCAGTGATGCTGGAGAGAGGACATAACTATAAGAACAAAGCCCTTGAGTAGGCAAGAGGAGATGAGATTCAGTAGTGAGTACCCCTGGATGGGAACTGTGAAAACTTATGACAGAGACTTTAACCTAGATAGATATTGGAAGGGCCTCAGGGAGGAGCCCTCACACACTATGTCCCTACAAAGCTCTATAGGAAGAACTCTAATTACCACAAAACTCTGTTGTTATAACAGCCCCTCCCCTTTACTTCTTCTGCTCTGTGAAAAGAGCTTCCTGCCTTTTTGATCTCTCATGTGCACATGGCTGGCCAAGTCTGAATGTACAGTATTGCAGTTCTTTATTATTTCTGAATAAATCCTTTTTGGTGATGAAATATGTAGTCGACTTTTGTTTACAGTTGACAGAGCATAGAGAATTCATCCACTGAGACAGGACAAAAGATACAGGCAGAAAGGCTGGTAGATTTGCTAATGGAAGGATGTGCTAGTTTTCTTCAAACACTCATCATTCTCAGTGAAATCAGCCACCTGCGAAGAGGGCAGGGCTGTGTAGCCCATGCATGGAAGAGGGAGTTACTATTTCTTTAGGAGCTAATTCAACCACATTCTTCTTTCTTTGAATGCATAGCACATTGTTTAAATCATTTACTATATAGTTCTACACATTAGAGTTCTTGATGTATGTACACAACTAGATTGTAAGTTATTTGAAGATGAGAACTGTCCTGTGCATATTTGCATATCATATAACAAATAGCTCAGTTCATAGTAAGTACTCAGTAAATGTTGTATTGAAATGAATTTTTATCAGAACTATATAATCTTTACTTTCTAAATATCTTATACAACTAGCAACTGTCTTAGAACTGACTGAGTGGTAGGGCTAGTAGGTAGATAAAGAAATACATGCACTATTAACTAACTTTGGAGAATGCTTTCAATATTTTTAGAAAATGATCATATTGATAAAACTGGGGAATATAAAATAATACATCTCACATTTTATTCTCCATATAAATTAGCTGATGGTGTTGTTAAAATGCAGATTCTGACTCAGTAGATCTGGGGTGAGGCCTGAGATTCTGCATTTCTTACAAGCTTCCCAGTAATGCTGAAGCTCTTGGTCCATGGATCACAATTAGCAAGGGTCTAAATCCATAGAAGATTGGGTTGCATAAAGGATTGAAGAGCTTACGCAAAACAACTATCAAGGTTATTGGTAAAGATAGGAGGGCATTCTCACGGAGGCAGTAAAAAAAGAGAAAGCATACCTTATAAGTATCACATGGATTCATCAAGCTGGAATGGCAACATCAGGAATTTTGCTATGGGTTCAGAATTAAAAGTGGCCCTTGTAGCTTAGAGATATGGAGAGAAACCAGCAAAAGCAAAGTTCAGAAGAGACAAAGGGCATTGTATTTGTAGAGAAAAAACCCAGCCTTTCAAATCTAGCATGAGCATTGATAAGGTAAGTGCATGTGGAGCTAACAAGTATCTAAAAATCATGTGTGCCCTGGACTGTCATGAGTCAACAATAAAGTACCCTCATTTGGAAATCAATTATAAAAGTAAAATGCACAATTTGAAACCACAAAGTAGTTCTTATTATATTTTGTACTGCTCAGAACCTTGATAGAATTTTGCACCTAGCTTTGAGTTATATAAATCTAGAAAGGTACAGAGAACCCAAAGTACAGGCAAGAGTTTTAAGAATGATTAAAAGTTGAGAAATAGAATTTAATGATTAGAAGAGAAGGCTGTGTGGTGATTTAATAATAGTATTTCATTCACAAATGGATGTGTTTATCAGGGAGTGGTGAGCAGTACTTCTATATTTATTTTTACTAAGATGAGTGAGCTGCCTTTAAACTACTCAAAGACTGATTTTAGTTAGATGCAAAAACAGTCTCTCATCCAAAGGAAGGATTATAAGGCACTGGAATGTGTTACCAAGGGAAGTTTGTGAATACTTTTCCTATTTGTTGGGGATTGTTAATTGGAGCCTAATTCAAAGCCAGAGAAAGAGCATAGCTAAAATTGTAATTTGTATCCAGTGGTGGCACTCTGTGCCCTGAGGACAAAAGTGGTCAATAAAGTCAAGGTTAGTAACTTTCCTTCTCAGGATGTCCTAGGGTACCCTGGAGGTACCAAGATAAGGGATCAATCACTGGTGTAATTGCTGAGAGCAGCTAAGCTAACTGGACATATTGAATGAGACAAGGACTATGGGGTATGTGTGTTAGAACTCAGCTAGGATTTAGGAACTTTCATCTTCTCTGGTCTGGTTCTTCAGAGCTGGCAATTGCCACCACCCAGTGAGGTGGAATCCCATCTAGCGTCCAGTTAGCTTGGAAAAACAAGGTCAAATCAAGATTACACAGTGGGATTCACAACAAGTACAGGCAACAATTCATATTCATGCTGAGACCCAGCAGGTCATGGTATACATAAAATAAAATAGTGAGATGGGTGAGAAACAGGACATGGTAGGGACTAAAGAGCTCATTCTACGGGAGATAGCTTCTCTGAGTCTGACGTCTCTGATGTAAACCAAGAACTGATCTGTGACCCATGAGAGAGAACAAGTGGAGTTCAAGTCTAGAGTGACAGTGGCAGCCATGGTATCTGGGTTTTGCCCTACATCCCCTGCCAGGGTCAATATTATAGAAGGTTCCATGATATGACCTTTATTAATTAGGTGAGGTACTTAAAACAGATGTTTTACTCTGAATTAATTGGATAGCTGAAGCTGTGTAGCTATATCTTATAGTTCACCCTCAAGATGTTACTCAACTGCCTCTTCCCACATAAAAGATACAAAACATTTTGAAAAATAAATTTTGAGTGAATAAAAAAATAATAAAATAAAATAAAAGATCCAAAACAACATCCAAGAATTAGAGAAACCCAAGCTTCTGGATATTAACATTAACTTCCTTATAAATTGGGTCATTTTCATGGCAACACATTACCAGACTGTGTTTTGAAGGCCTGTGTACACATACTTGAGATGAGGATGCCCACTTTGTGAAGAGCAGGCATTCTGAATAAAAGTAAGTGGAAGTTGGGAACCACTAGTCACTACAAACAGAGCACCTCATGGGAAAAATGCTGCCCTGTTCTTACTTGTAGGACATATTGAGGTACTTGCTGTTGGCTGCCCAACTCTGGGTGCAGAGTGCTTTGAGCTAGAGGGTATAGATGCTATTCATGTTTTCGTTGTGCTTCTGTACACAATAGTAATACTTTTTTTAGGGGCAGCCATTAAATAATAAGATGTATCAAAGATGTCTTATTGAGGCCTACAATAAGCCTGTAGTAGTCTGTGTGCTGGTAACCCACAGTTAGGAGCTCCATGATTCCTGCTTCCAGGTCATTTGCTCTGGGAAGAGCTGGACAAATGAGACCGCAATTTCTATTCTGCATTGACTCTTTTAACACAGTTGGAGTTTACCACACTGGAACATTTGAAGTAGTTTAGTTTTTCTTTGTTTTCTTTTCTATGCGTTTTATGAGATCAAAACAAGACAGAAGCTTGCAGGATGTCTGCATGCTCTTCCCTTGATTAGGAAAGGATTTTGTTGTATTTCTGTTTTCAGTAGAAATAACTAAATTCTGAGCTGCACAGAATGCCCTCAAATAACAGGTTAAGGAATGATTCTATCATTGCTATGTGGTTTTCTTTGGCCTGAAAAAAGAAAAAAAAAAAAAAAAACATGATTGATTAAATGCTAGACTGTTGTTAAAATGGAGATACCAGTGGCTAACTTTTTGGAGAGAAATTGTTCCATATGATCACAAAATTATTTCTTTATTTATTAAATATGTGAGTGTTGATATTGAACTGTATTCTAAGAACATAAGGTCTTTGTTGTCAGAAGTTTAGAATAATTATAACAATTGCTATTTTGTTGAGGGTTTATCTAGATCCTGCACATACAATTTTATTTAATCCTCCCAATGACCTTTTTGAAATAATAAATATTATTATTTCCATTTTATGGATGGAAGCTGAGGATATAAGAGTGTTCCCAAGGTTACATACCTACCAAGTGACTGTACAGGGATATTTTGCCATCAACATTTATAATTTAACCACTGCTCTATCCTGACTCCTTTAGGTTTAATATGAAAGATGAGATTTACACTGGGTAAAAATCAAGCATTTCTGATTGCTTTAATCAGAAACAACCTCTTGTTCTCAGAGCTATATATTTCTATGAAAGTTAGAACATCTGCCCGTGAACTTGACTTCTTAAAACAGCCAAGGTCCTTGGCACCAAGCCTGGTGAATATGGTGGTCATTTCCTGTTTGAAATGTGGTAAAGTTGAATCATTATTACTGGCTTGAAAATGTTTCCAAACAAGGCATGCAGAAATGTTTTACTCAATGGTGGAAGAAAGTCTCAACTCTCAGGAGACACCTATTGTGAAGGGACCTTGAAGATGCATGCATGATTTTGGCCAGGGTTGCTTTTCCAATGTTCCAGTTTCTTTGCATCCCTGGCTCTGAAAGAATTAATGATCTTCCCATGTGCTGCACATAGCATCGTAGTTCGGGAAGTAATATACTGATAGATCAGTTGCATGGCAGCACACCCTCATCTCCTGAAAGTTAGAGTCTGCTCCGCTTTCTTCATTTTAGCCTTTAGAGCAGGGTGCTGAGCTCTGTCTTGGGATTTAGAACTTCAAGGTTGGTATTTATTTCTCACAGAGCATCTCCTCCAGCTGTCTCTTACACAATTTGGCTGGGGACCTGGGCAGCTCCTAGATTTTTTGGCTTTTCTACATTGTGGCAAAAGGACAGTGCCAATTGCAGCCTTTCCTAGCTTTGCATCCCAACAAGAGAAACAACTAACCCAGAGGAAAGTCAGATGTTGAGTCTTTTGTTTCAAGAACCTTCCCTGCAAGTATGCCTCACTTAGTATTTGGAAGCATTTAATTTATGTACTGCCTCTTTATCAAGAGCTTTTAGTCTATGGTCAACATGGCCTAGGGTGAGTTACTTAACCTCAAAAGACCTCTGTTTATTCACCTGTAAAATGATGATGGAGGTAGGGCAATGATGATTGTCTACCTCATCCAGTTGTTATTTGAAATAGTACAGATTTGGTTGCTTGGTTTGGCTTGAATCATCTTGTAAGTTGGGCAAGTAACTTCTCTGAGTTTCAGATTCCTTAAGCATACAATTGAAATGATACTTCATATGGCTTAGTTTTGTAAGGATTAAAGGAAAGAATATGTGCACAGAATTAATTGAGATCCTAAATTACAGAAAATGCTCAATAGTAATTTTTATTATATTCTAATTGTGTTCTCCTGGAAGTTCACGATGGCTTTGGTGGGATACAGTCCAGGATTATTCTGAAAATACGTGCAGATATTTGCATGTGTACCGAGTGTATGTTTTCTGGGGCAAGATTCTATAACATTCATCTGATTCTCAAAAGAGCTCAGCCTTCTTCCTTTCCTCTACCAAAGTCAAGAACTACTGCTATAGATGCTTAGAGATATGAACTCATGAACTTGGACACAACCTCCAGAATGGGGTTGAAAATTGAACCTGTCTGTGCTTTATGTCCTGTGTTTGAATTTAAAATTGTGAGACTGATTCTCCTTTCAGTACATATCTAGCTTTCTAGCTCACACCTGCTCTTCGTGGCGATTTGTTCTTCATGTGCATGTTGTGTATTACGGCTGTTTGCCTTTCTGATTAAACTGTTAACTCCTTGAAGGCAGGGACTTAATTATTTTTGTGTCCCCAATGATGAGAGGCTAACTACTGATCTTTAAACCAAGCAGGTGCTCTGAAAACACTCATGAAATAGCCAAAAGTTTGAATTTATCAGAGCAGTGTGCTGAAGAACCTCTAGGAGCCAACACTCTGCAGCCCAAGTTGAAAAATTGAGGGAAGACTTGAAACATTCAGACCCAGATCCTAATTTGAGGCTAAACTAATTTCCATCTCAGAGTGGGATAAGTTTCCTCTCTCCAGTGTGATTGCTGGTACAGGTTGGGACAGGTTAGTAAAATGTAGAAATAATAATTTGGCTTGCAAATATATTGGCTAGCTTTGCTTAGGCAATTTTGGTGTAAAGAGAAAAAGGTAAAACAGGTAGTACCTGTTTTGCATTGAAAAATAAAATTAGTTGGGCTAAAGGAGAATCTTTTGCTTAGTTTATCCAAATGATTAAGGGGAAATTAGTGATGGCCGAAAATCTGGACTGTTGTCATAATATTCTGCTTGACTCAGGAGAATGTTTTTTGCAATTTAAGTCAAGAAAAGAACTTAAATTCTGTTCAACTATTAGGAGGAAGTTGAAAAGAAAATGAGTCCTATCAAGTTTGGTAAAATTCAGAATAATCATTACCTTTTCATCGTTATCCCTCCCTACCTTTTTTATCCTAAACTACACCAGGGAAGATACCACTTAGACTGTTAATTTTTCCCCTTTAACCTTCTAGAGAAGGTTAAAGTAGCTCACAAAGTCCATTGTTTCTTGGCACTTTTTCAAATTATAGATTTATTTTTCCATTAAAAAGTCATGTAAACATACATAAAAATCTGAAGACAAAGAGAAACATGTCACTTAAAATATGATCACCCAGGATGGAGAGAAGATGGCGACAGAGTAGAAAGCAGTGTTGATAGTGTTCTCCAGTACCAAAGCAGCTCGAGGACAAGATAGGGAGCGTGAGACGTCTTCAGGACCCTAGGAATTGGAGCGGGCAGCATCTGGACACAGGGGAGCACAGCCCAGAGGCAGAAGAGACCAACAGGACAGTAGGTGAGGCATTCCTGACTGACCGGCTGGTGGGCCAAGGTCGGCTCTGGGCTGTGGCGGCTCTGCCCAGAGGGGCGCATTTGACTGAGGCAGCTCTGGGCTCCCTGGTGAACTGGAAGTCTCAACAGTGAAGGGCCGGCAGCAAGGGCAAACGCCTTAGGGAATACGGAATTGAACTCTTGCAGGGGAGGGACTGTGTGAGAGACTCACTCCTGCAACAGGGAGAGGACGCTCATTGCGGGGCTCGAAACGGAGGAGAAGAGTCCTGCAGGAAGCCAGAGCGGGGGAGCGGGGAAGTGCACAGGCCGGGGGGCTAGAGGGACGAAAAAGGTGCTGCTGGGCCACCGGGGAAACAGCAGCTAGAAGCCCCTGCGAGGGGGGAGGCCCAGCACTGTGCAACCACACAGGCCCCCAGGCTCCCCGGAAACCAAATGGTGAGCCAGCAAGCTGGGGAGCTGGGAACAAGTAGCAGGGGCAACTGACCCGCCATTGCCAGAGACAAAGGCCACACCTCCCACGCCTGGGAGGGGCTCATCACAGAGGCCACGTAAAGGACTCTGCAGAGAGCTGGTTGACTTGGAGGAGTGGTGCCCGCACCAGAAGGGCGGGACAGTGTAGGCGGACCCCGGACAGTGTGGAGGGACAGGGGCGGCCTCCTCCTGGAACCGCGGGGGCGGGGCCAGTCATCACAGGGACCGGCAAAGTTGTGGGCTGCCCTGCAGGGGTGCTGGGTGCTCCTCCTGGGCAGGAACCTCTGCCAGGAGTGGGAGGGGGCTCCCTGCGGGCTCCAGAATACCAGCAGCCCTAACACCCAGCCAGGCTGCAGAAGGCCCAGCCTACCTGGGGGCGGACACTCAGAATCGGCCCTACTGTGACAATCAGAGGCCCTGCCACATGCCAAGACCGGCTACAATATAGACTATAGACTGTAAAGTCCTGACCAAGAAAAAGAGGCAGCCTCAAGAAAGGGATTGCTGCTAATCTCAAGCACCTGAGTTATACCGAGAACAATATGAACTATTAATCCCCAACATATCCTTTGCAAAAGTTACTTCTCACATATTCTTAATCCCACCCATACCTCAATCCACCTAAATACCCAAGACCCCCCCTACTCTCGAAATAAAGTCTACTCACTCTGTGGCTATAACACATTCCCAGTCCTCAATCTAAGTATTCCTCCCTTCCCCAGCCACCTAAACCCTTTATTCCTTTCTTCCTTCCTCTTTTTTTTTTTTTTTATTTAAATTTTTTCTTTTCTTTTTCTTTCTGGTAAAGCCCACAGGTTCTGGCTCCACCTGGACCAATCAGAAATCATAAAGGGGGAACAGACACCTAAAATCTTTCTTTATTAATATTGACTTCTCTTTGTCTTGTGACTTTCTCCCACTTTTTTTTTCTTTCTTTCTTTCTTTCTTTTCTTTCTTTCTTTCTTTCTTTCTTTCTTTCTT